>JABTTQ020002932.1:0-302776 GCA_016081115.2 Rehmannia glutinosa
AATGTTATTTATTATGATTTTTATATTCGAAATCGCATAAGATACATCTTAAACCAAATGTTGTAAGTTACGTGAATTTTGATTTTTCTATACCCTAAGATGATACGTATGTAGTTTAATATTATTATTAATTTTAAGTCCACAACTTAATATTATTATGAATATTAAGTTCAATATATATACTTGTGTGGGGATTCGGCATACTACCATGTAAACTTAAAAATTTGAGTCTTGTGTGTTAACTATCGAGATGTTTAAATGAAAAGTGAGAACAAAAAAAGTGAAGGCGGTAAAATCGCTTTAATGAACTATATACGTCTGATTTGTATTCCTTTAGCTCGGAACAATAAATATCTTTAAAATATTTTGAATACGAAATTTGTGAACTCTTTTTCGGTCATGAATGATGGTTTCTTAAAGGGGATAGATTCTATCTCTTTTACATACAATTTGTGTCAATAGGCCTAGTTATAATCATCAACTAAAGAGTAGCTCGACCGACTCCATGGTTTTAAGGAAAATGTGTCAAGTGAGCGGCCTAAGTGATTGATATGATGACGGATGGCAAGTCCAGTGTCGACTCCATTGGGCTTAGAGACAATCGGGACATGGAATTGCCTTTCTCCATGATTTTGTCGGGTGGGACATGCAAGTCAGGAACTAGGGGTGTTCACAGTTCGGTTAACCGGCCGAACCGAAACTAAAAATTTGGTTTGAACGAAAATTTGGATCGATTTTTGGTTTTAAATATTTAGAAATTCAATTTTTTGGTTGGTTTTGGTTTTGAATTTCGGTTAAACAAACTGAACTGAAAACCAATTTTTTTTCATTTTTACTTATCATGTTATTGTTGTTTACAATAGTACAGAATCAGGAATCCATTCAAAATAGCAAAGAACATAAACAAAAAATTACAAAAAAAAAGGAACTAGCTATTACAACTTTTTGAAACAGAATAGCCGAGTCGAGACTATGTCTGTGTCCGCAAAGCAATTACTTCCCGAATGGTGCTCACAGTCTGACGTATTGCTTCCAAAAATGAAACGGTTTACAATTTTTGTGTAGTAGCACCACTAACATAAAAGCTCCTTCAAACAGAAAAAGTGTTTAGAACTGGCTGCTGGACTCAAATGCAGAAATGCAGAAAAGTGTATTAACTTTTTCGAGTAAGAATGTCGAAAAACTCTGTGTAATTTCTGCAATGTCTAGTTAAGCCTATAAATATGCAACGCATCCAACACCTGCACGGGAATAACAATCAAGTTAGTGGACTTAAACTGGATGTAACAACCAAGTGTTACATCCCACTTCTTGACGATCTCGAGTCACAAACTCCAATAGTCACATGAATCTGGACACCTACAATATCCAGATTCACTGGGTTGCACTGTTGTGGAGCTGGACTCGGGCCCAAAGGGCCGAGCCGGCCCAAGGCCTATGCCCAAGCCCAGTCCAAGGCCAAGGCCAAGCCGGGCGGGCGGGTGTGCACGCGCGTGTGGCTTATTTGTGATCATCCACTTGTGTTATAGTATATCCAACTAATAACACCTCCTAGTATACAAACTAGGATAAACTATGATGACAAAAACTCTTGTCAGACGGTCTGACGGGCCATAATTCGTTAGATGAATCCCAAAAACCGACCTGGTATTAGGCTATTAGCAATGACAAGTATTAGCAGTCTTTCTAAAAAGTATTATCAGTCCCTCTGAAAATTGTTATTACGTTGTTCACTTTAAAGTATTAGTTTTTTGTAATATCGAGCATTGATATAATATCACGAGACCGCTGAAAAGTATTAGGTTTTCATCTGAAATGTATCCATCTGAAAAGTATTATTACGTAGTTCACTTGAAAATATTTGATAACTCCCTAAAAAGTATTAGTTATTTCTGTGAAAGTATTAATAGTCCCCGTGAAATGTATTAGTAGTTCCCCTGAAAAAATATTAATTTTTTCATGAAATGTTTTCAGTAATTTCCCTGAAAAATATTAGTTTTCTAATAAAAGGTATTACTACGTAGTCTAACTGAAAAATACTAGCAGGTCTTATAAAAAATATTAGTATCCCGTTAGGTCACTGAGTCGCTAGGTTGTTGGGTCCGCGGTTCGGATAGATCCATTAGGTTATATTCTTCTAACCGTTAGACCATCTAACAGGAGACTACCTCAACTATGATTTATTTTCTATGTGGGATAAGACAAAAACCTTTCATCTCTCTTTACATAATGCTCATTTGTGTGGCTAACTTCGTGTATTAATTTCTCACTCACCAAAATTTGGTTTTGAGAAATAAAAAATACTACGAACATCTACGTGAAACGTAGATTAATAATATATAATTTAATTCCTCCAAAATTAAATATTTAGCTAGCGGAAATTTGGTCAAAATCGGGTCGACACCCACTTTATCAAAACAAAAATTTCCAACAATTTTTTCATCAATTAATACATTTTTAGTATATTTTTCATACAGTCCTCCTCTCTTTATATAACACTAATTCAGTTCTGAAACCTCAAGCTTCTCTGGTTGCTCTCTTTAATTGTAGCTCCCAAATCAGTTAAGACAATAACTCTTTGATTCTATATGATGTTTCGAAAAAGACGTTTATATTATGAATTTATGGGTTTTGAGTGCTACTTGTCCCAATACAAAAATAATTTTGTGTAGATGGATAGATGGTGGAAGGTTCATAAGACAGAACCAAGGACAAAATGAACCCATGCAACTTTTTTAATTTTTTAAAATTTTATTTCAGTTTGACTGAAAAACTGAACAAAAAACCTAAAAAATTTCGGTTTCGAACGAATCGAACAGTTATATATGGTTCGGTTTTCAGTTTTGTATTTCGACCAACCAAATTTTTGGTTCGATTCGGTTTGACCAAATGAACACCCCTATCAAGTACTTGATGATTTGATTTCTTTGATTCTCGCTTTTCTCCATTGTATTATGATTGCTGGATCGCATTCCAAACTCCCCGAGTTCCTATCAAATGGGAATTCTTAGTAGTGCTAGTGAGGGTACGAAAATAGAATTCATCGAGTTAATTCAGTGTCAAGTGTCATGTCACATAACTTGTTCTTGTCCATGTTGGAAAAAGCAATCCCATTCATTCGTAGGGACAAACAAAAATAATTGAGAAATAAAATAAGAACAAACCAAAACACAAAATTTACGTGGAAACTCCAAAATTGGAGAAAAATCACGACCCGCAGAGCAATTCTACTGTATGAAAAATTTATACAATCACATAGAAATTCTCTCTCTCTCTCTCTCTCGACTCCCAACTTCAATACTCCCACACTATGACAAATCTTTGACTAACTCACACCCTTCTCCCAACTCTACAAGAGAATACAAGAAAGGAATTTAGAGGAATAAAAATAGAAAGATTATAGTGTATTTGATTGATGCACTTGAAATCAAAACAGATGGGTTCCTTAAATAGTCTTAAGGCTCCCATCACTTTTGTTTTCCAACCAATGTGGGACAAAAATCCCTTCTTCTATATTGACACCAAAAATCTACAAACTCCACCTTGGCAAAATAAAAGAAGCTCCATTGTCTTTACAGACAATCATGATTCTCAAACCAGAAAAACTAAAATTTTCAAACCAGAGAACAACCTATTCCACCATATGAGTAGACCACTTAGAATAAAACCATTCTACGAATTTCATTCGGCACATGTCGAAAAACTTGGTGAAACCTATGGTGCAACTTCCAACTCTTGGCTCTCCTGAGAGTCCTTCAGCCATCGACATAACTTCCACCACACACTCTGCATTCATGCCAAGTCAATGCTTGTGTGCAAACTTGAGGACCTGCTAACACCATCACATTCTCTTTCATGGCAACTAAACACATGCCTGCCATAAAGATGCACATTTTTTCCTCAGAGAAAATCTTCATCGATCATAATGTTAGCTTTTGATTCGGAGCTATTTGTCGCACCAACTCCACCTTAGCAATTACGCTTTGTATGCCCAAGTTCTCCGCATTTCCAATAAATAACATTCTTGGAGTCTTTCTTCATTCCTTTGCTTACTGCCACCGCTACCGAATTTTCTATTGAAGTTTGCCCATCACTCATTAGCCTTCTCTCTTCAGAAAGAAATTTACCTGTGACTTCAGCAAAAATTAAAGTTTCCTTCCCATATATCAAAATCAGCTTCATGTGCTCATAGGAATAGGGAAGAGACAAGATAAGTCGTAACGCCTTATCCTCATCTTCGATTTTCACTCCAATTGCCATTAGCTCTGAAATGATGCCATTGAGTGTACTATAATGATCAGAGATTTTAGATCCTCCGTTCATCCGCTGTGTATGAAACTGCTCCTTCAAGTACAACCGATTTGAAATGCCCTTTGCTTGGTACAAAGCCTCAAGCTTTTCCCATAGCTCCTTAGCATTTGAAATCCCATGCACATTTGCAAGACCATTCATAGCCAAACACAGACGTATTGTGCTTTCAGCCTTTAAATCCAGATCCTTCCAATCTTCATCACTCATACTAGATTTTGCAGAATCTTTGTCAGATGCTCCGCTAGATTCACCAGAACCATCTGACTTGGTAAAATTGCCCAAACCTGACCTTCCTTTCAGTGTCTTGTGTAATTCGGATTGTATCATCACATCTTTGACTTGTATTTGCCACAAACCAAAGTTGATTCTTCCATCAAATTTCTCCACGTCATACAATTTGAAAACTTTGACATACCTGCTTATACACCCCTAATCTAATGAATAACCGTCTCAAAAAATCTTTTCCGATGTGGAAGATCAGACAACTCTGCAACCACATAGGATATTAAGAACTTTAAGAGACCCCTTAACCTACCTCTCAAGAAATCTTTTCGATGTGGAAGATCGAGACAAGTCGCAACCACAGAGCATACTCAGAATTCCAAGAGGCCCGACCCGGCTCTGACACCACTTGTTGGGAAAAATAATCCCCATTCATTCCTAGGGACAAGCAAAAATAACTGAGAAATAAAATAAGAACAAACCACAACACAAGATACGTGGAAACTCCAAAACCGGAGAAAAACCACGACCCGCAGAGCAATTCTACGGTATGAAAAATTTATACAAAATCACACATAAATTCTCTCTCTCGAATCCCGACTCCAATACTCATATACTATTACAAATGTTTGACTAACTCACACTCTTCTCCCAACTCTACAAGAGAATACAAGAAAGAAATTTAAAAGAATCAAATACAAAGATTATAGTGTATTTGATTGGTGCACTTGAAATCAAAACACATGGATTCCTTAATTGCCTTAAGGCTCCCATCACTTTTGTTTCCCAACTAATGTGGGACAAAAGCCCCTTCTTCTATTTTGATACCAAAAATCAACAATCTACATATTTGCTCATGCCTGTACACATCAGACCGACACTTGTCATGTGATTGACGAGACATCAAAATTTTACTTGTAATATATTAATTTCTACTAAATGGGTTCCCACGAACCTCAAAATTAAGTGACTTACAAAAGAACGAATAATTGGTGAGTGCCTTGTAAAAGAGGTTGCTTGACAATATGATAGAAGGCCCATACTCTCTCTTAATTCACATCAGAAAAAGAAGTGAAGTCTAACTCATGCTTGAATCAACCAACATTAAATGTGTTTGGTTCATATCAACGATGGATGGATGTGGTGGTGGTCCTTCAAGAAATTCAATCAACCCACTGATGGATTAATTTGGTGGGATGATTCACATTTATATATGTTAAAATTTTCTAGTACAAATTCAGGGGATCGAACTTAGGCGCATGCTTCAATTTTACAAACGTAATTACCACTAGACTCATCAAGAATTCTCGTACTCTTATGTTGAATTAGTTATCCAAAACTATATTAATACTTCTATACTATGTATATATATTGCAAATATTTACATTAAATGCCAATAAATTGGTTTCAAAATTATATTTCATTTTTCATATTTCACCTTGTATAATCTTACTTTTTTTTTATTCCACTTTGTATTCTATTTTTGAATATATGACATCCCTAAGATATTTATGTGTTGTTAATTATATCATAGACATGTGTCATGTCATACATTCATAGAATCTTGAAATACAAGTGAAATAGGATAAGTGAGAAAAGAAATTCAAAAGCGTAAAGCCCTTCTTCAAAATTATGTTATGCTTGTAATCTATCTTAATCAAATTATTATATCAGAGAAAAATTCACTTTTGGCCCCATTAGATTTACCCCATAATGATTTTAATCTCATGTCTTGAAAATAGTCCCATAAGATTTTTCTTGTCTCACTAATGGTCCCACTGTTAAAAAATTAACAGTCAAACATGTCAAATTAAAAGTCAAACCTCCGATTTGGGACTAAAAGTGAGAAAAATGAGACTAAAATCATGAGGTGCCCAGTCTAATGGGACCAAAAGTGAATTTTTCCCTAAAAACTAAATATAACTATTATCTATTTAAAAAAATATATTATCATTTTAGTTACTCTTTTTTATTTATTATAATCAAAAAATTGACAAGTAAATTAAATGATAAAATTTATAAGTCAACTTATATAAAATAAATTTTCTGGAAAATAATTTTTAGAAATAGATGTTAATTAAAACTTTTTTTTTTGTGAATGTGTAATAAAAAAAAGATGAAATACATGTATCATTTATTTTAATTAGAAAATTAACAAAGTAAAATAAATGATAAAATTTATAACTCAAGTTATAAAATTTAAATTTTCTGAAAAATAACTTTTAAAAGTAGATGTTAATTAAATTTATTTTTTTGAATGTGTAATACGAAAAAAAAAGATCAAATACATGTATATATAACACAGTGCATGTATGTGTATATATAATATTTTTTTTGGGGAGGGGGGGTCCCTATGTTTTTGCCCCAGGATACTGATCTCATATAACCCAGTGTATGTATATGTAAAGTTTGATTTATTTTTTTTGCGAAAATGTAAAGTTTGATTAGAAACATAAAAAATAAAAATATATATTTAAAAATAAAAAAGTAAAAAATATGTGAGCTAGGTTAACATTACTAAAATATTTTTAATAGTATTTATAATTTAACTATACTAAAATATTTTTAATAGTATTTTTCTAAACTTTTTCAAAATAATTCCTATATTTAAAAATTATGAAATTATTTAATATTGTAAATTTTTTTATTTTATTGATAGTTGAACTATATGTAAATGTAATTTTTGTAATTATTTGTATTTTCAAAATCAAGAAGTGATTTAAACTCAAACAATATAGGAAAATTATTTGTTTTTCTAAATATTTTAAGTAAGAAATTTTTTTTAGTGAAATAAAATGCACTGGAAAAAGATATTTTTAGAAAAATATTTGAAGGACAGAGATTTTTTTAGTTTTCAAGTGGGACATTCACAATATTAATTTAAATAAATAACTCAAAATATAAAATTTAAAATAATTTTTATCATCAATAATATTAAATTTAACCAAAAAATAGAATAATGGGATCATTTTTGGTTAAAAATTTAACTTTGGTGTCCTATGGGACTATTTTTGTTGTTAAAAATCTAACTTTGGTGTCCTATGGGACCATTTTTGTCTTCAGGAACGGTTTCCATTAGTTTTTTAACGGAGTTTCAGTTTTCAAGTCCTATGGAACTATTTTTGGTGAAAAATATCGATTTTGGACTAAAAGTGAGTCTAATAAGATTAAAATCATTAGGAAGTAAGTCTAATGAGACCAAAAGTGAATTTTTCTACATTATATCACTTTATCAGAAAAAAAAGTTAAAAATGTCTACATCGTATCATAATCTTATGAATATTCTGTTTCTATTCATGCATCATTACATTCCTCACAAATTTTACGTATATACTGGGGAAAAGGCATGTAATGGTAATAATTAATAAGCCCATCTTCCACCTCCTTTCTAGGTAGGATAGATTCTTATGTTGACTCAATGCTTAATATTGCAACTTTAAATTAATAGCAGGGGCGTAATTCATTGATTGACACCCTAATTCAAATTTTTTTCCCGTTTCCTCTACCAATTATTTTTTTCCTTAAAAATACATATAGATTTTTTTATTTTTTCCACATAAAGAACGAAACAAAAAAATTTGGGGTGTCTTAGGGCCTGAGTGGCACCCCTAGCTACGCCCGATTAATAGTTTATACTTTATAGGCCGACCTCGTCTTGAAAAAGAAGAATATAAAATAATTATAGTTACATTATTAATAATAACAAAAATCAAAAATAAAAATCCAAACTCTCATAGGCACTACTTAGATCTACCTATCTATCTCAACAAACTCCTACTTTTTTTTTTTTTTTTTTTTTCGAACGATAGTATTTTATTATAACTCAAAACTAAAATTACAACTACAATCGTAGCCAACGGGCCAAGAGCCGACATGACTAACTAAGAGTTGCGGGAATTGGTAATACCAATTCAAATTCACAACATGGACTTAAAAACTACCCACCCCAAACTAAACCACTCCCACGGAGACTTCAAGACTTAATGGAGATCAGTAACACACTAAAAACCGAAAACGGGCACGAGCAACCACTACATACCGCAGAACAGAAAAAATCGATCCGCCACGAGTTTCGCAAATCAACCGGAAAAAAAGAAAAACAAACAAAAAAGAAAACAACACCTACAACTAAAAAAAAAACGAGAGAAAAAAATAAAAGATTGACTCTTCCTCACCCAACTCTACTCGCCCATCATCTACTCACCGAGACACCTCCGTTGAGCTCCGACCCATTTCACCCCGAAACGAAAAAATCGGTCACCTCCGAATATCACAAGGAACCGCTATCGTCTGCCCTCCAGCAGAAAGCATGGAGGGGGAGGGGGAGGGGGAAGAAGGGAGGGGGAGGGGGGAGGGATGAGGGTGGTTAGGTTACTTTTGAAAGAGAAACAACTAACAAATTAACTAGAAAAGAAGAAAATCCTCTAAACAAAAACTAGAAAGAAGAAGAAAAAAACAAGATCACCTAAAACAACAAAAATAACCAGATCTAAAAAACAAACCAAGAAAAATAAAAATAAAAATAAAAAACGTAAGCCAAAAAGAAGAAGAAAAAATAGTACAGCCCTCTCCTTCTCCCCCCTAGCTCTTCCGCCACCAACTCATCCTCCGTCCGCCATTTTTGCCGCCGACACTGCTGCCGCCTACCCCAAAGAAGAATCGAAACACCATAGCTCCGCCACCCAACACTCATACCCAAAGACAAACAACTTGAAAATGGTGGCTTTGAGGTCGGGAAAAATAGATTTAATGTTCAATTCCGAGAACCTCATGTCGATCTAATCGATGAAAACCAAAGAGAACATGGGGACTTGACGCCAGCCGCCAAGATACGGATGGGAGGGAGGAGGTGGCTAGAGAAGGAATGGAGCGAGGAGAGTTAGGGTTCAAAAAAGGGTCTGCAAGAGTGGAAAAATGTTAGAGAGAGAAATATTAGTGTGTTTTTATCAGGAGGATTGTTCTCCAGACGTCCTCCGTTTCAACAAACTCCTACTAACTTAGATTATTTTGTGAATACATAATTCCATATTAAGGAAAAAGTAAAACTCAGTATAGCACCATGTGCAAAAATCATAGGCTAGGGGAACATTCAAATCAAATTGGGTTCTTCATTGGAGCTCTAGAGAAAGAGTCTGATTAATTACACATCCAGTCCTTGAAATCACTTCAGAGTTCATTCCAGTCCCATCAAATATTCACTTGTTGATCTTACACATTTCTTTTGTTTCTTGTATTTTAATCCAAGTTTTAGCTTTTAATTACATTTTGAATGTAATTATTCCCAAAATAAAATCAAAACCGTAACAAATCATTGACTAGCAATCATAATCATATTAGTGGTTGCAAAAAGTGATTCTGAGCTTCTAGGTAGAAAAATTCTCCTATTTTTATGTTTTTCACGTGAAATCTGAGAATAACTTTTTTTAGTATTTGCAAATACTTCCTATGGCGACAATGAAGCCTTTTCTAATGAACTTTGACTACTAATAAATGCAATTAATTAAGCAATGAATCATACAAGCATTGTAACTAGTACAAATTGATTACATAACGTGAAAGAGCTTAAAGTAAACACATATTAATGGTCTTCACATTGGGGAGTTTGAGCAATTTTTTATAAGCACCAAGAGTTGGAAACACCCATATAGTTTTGTGTGGAACCTCATTGACTTTTTTTATCTCTATTTTTTCATTTTGTATTAATTTTAAGGGGAAATAAACAATTACTTTTAAAGTTCAGCCTAATTATAAAATGAAAAAAAAAATTGTCCTTCAAAACTACAAATAACTCACTGAATTTTGTTTTTGTTTTATAAATTGCACATTTTGATATAGGGATCCCTAAAATAAACATAAGCCTCAAGGAGTTTTTGTATAATTTAAATATAATTAGATTTTTTGTAATTTAAATTAAACATCAAATGCAAATTTGTAATTTACTGTAATTTTAATGCTAGGGGAGTTTAGAGAAAGACAAACACTCATATAAGACGATCTTACGGATCAAAATCCATAAGACGGTTTCTAAACCCATGTCCATTGGCATAGACATGGTATTTTTGTAATATTCGAGGGACGGTGGACATTTTTGTAATATTTTTGTGTTGATATAACATCACTTTGGAGTTAATTTGGACCTAAAAAGTATTACATGTTGAACTGAAAAGTATTAATACTGTTTTATGTAAAAAGTATTATATGTTTAAGTATTAAAAAGTATTACATGTTCACATGAAAAGTATTAATATGTCTTTTGAAAAATATTATTTTTTTCTCTGAAAAATATTAGTATTTTCCCCGAAAAGTATTGGTTTTCCCTAAAAAGTATTTTAAAAGCTTCCCGAAAAGTATTAGTAGTTTCTCTGAATAATATTAATATTTCTTCTCAAAAGTATTAGTAATTTTTGGTCCAGGGTAAAAGAGGGTCGGAGCTTCACGAAGGTGGTGTCTCTTGAGTAGACGATGGGTTGCGCATGATGATTTGGGTGAGGGAGAGGCATCTTTCATTTTTTTTCTTTTTTTTTTCTTTTCTTTTTTTCTTTCTCCTTTTTTTTTCGTTTTTAGCTATAGATTGTTGTAGTTTTCTTATTTTGTTCATATTTTCTATTCCCGGTTGATTTGCGAAACTCGTAGGCGGATCGGCTTTTTTTTTCATTGCAAGAGATGTAGTAAGCTGCTCGTGCCGGTTTGATTTTTCTAGTGTGTTACGATCTCCATTAAGAAGTGTCAAGTCTCGTGGAGTGGGTGAGTTTGGGGTGTGTAGTTTTTTTAGTCCGTGTTGTGGAACCCGAATTGGTCTTACCAATTCCCCACTTGGCTTGTAGTTAGTCATGTCTTATTTCATAGTCGGTTAATTTACGATTATAGTTGTAATTTTAGTTTTTGAGTTTAATAAAATACTATCGTTCGACAAAAAAAAAAAGTAGTGCACACCGACACCCCACTCCCGTTATTTAAAAAAAAATGTCTTTTTTTTTTTTTAAAAAAGAATTCTATAATTGAGTTTCAGATATCAATATCAACGATGTGTGGATGTCAAGTGTTTGTCCAATATGTATTGTTCATTTTGATTAGCTATACAATTTTTTTAGTTATACAATTTTTTTCCGTTGTGATTGTATCACGATTTTATCTTGAAAAGTATGTCGTTTAAGAGAAAATAGGTGACCATTTGTCCAATTCAAATATCCTATTTTGTTATTTATTTCGTCTCGTATTTGAATACACAATATGATATCACATATACAGTAATAATGTCATATTATACACATAGTAGAAAATTAATAAGAAGATCTCACATGCAAATTACCCTCATCCAATATGACATGAATCTCATTCTCACCTAAAATATGTTTCCTTAGTAATGTGTCTCTTTTCTTGGGCATGTTTATTCTAGAAGTTGGGCCATTATACAACATCAAATAACATATTTTTTTAGTGCTAGTAATTTGGGCTAGTATAAAACTCTAATTGTGATTTGGGTGGGCCAAGCAATGACCCGATTTGTGCTCTTGATGAGATTACTGGAGTCCATTACTGATTACATATTAGCTGCTTTTCTCAAGTAAATTAATATCAACAAACAAAAATTGCAAGCAAGCAATATCGATGGTTTTCTCCTAACCTTTTTCCGTCAAAGAGTATGTACACAGAATACAGCTTATTAAAATAATATTTCCATTTAAAACTAACAAACAATCAAACAAGTCTTAATCTTGTTTTAAATAATTTTGAGTATTGCATATATAAAAAAAATGAACTTAAGTTTTGAAACCCAATAAATAAACTGAAATTAGCTTCCAGAAGCTGTTTTAATTCGACATCAGCCTATGTTGTACACGTTTATTTCACACATTTTTAGCTGAATTTTGTTTCCAAGACAATTTTTTTTTTTTTTTTTTTAAGATTACAAGGTTATATACGCAATTTATTCGTCTTAAAAATCATGATTACCCTCTTCTCCAGTTCTTAAACAGACTCATGGGCCCAAGTCCAAAACATAAGAGTTTCAACATTTGGGCTCGATGATTTCTGTTCGTGACCCTGTGGGCCATGTGAAGTGTAAGGTAAGAGGCCCAGACTCGCAGTGTTAAACACCCGATTTATTTTTCTTTTCTTTTTCCCGCAATCTTGAACTCTCAAGTGACTTTAATCACCCGATTTAATTTCTTCCTTAGTTGTAAAAAGAAGGGAAAGAAACCGAATTTACTAAATTGGAACCAATTATCTTAGACTGTAATAAGGCATTTTGAACATAAATATGCTAGTCTTCACTAATTTGGTAAAAAAATTCTTTCGAATACTTTCATTCTCATACACATTTTGAACTGTCGAATTATTACAAAGATATATCATAGTTATAAACTAAAAATTATGTAAATATATATGAAGTAGATTTTATATAATTTAAAACTATATTAAATAAAAATACAGATCATAGAAAGTAATGTCAAAGTAAGTCATGTTTTCGCTCCAAAATAATTCCTTTTCATTCATTTCATATTCTTTGATGGATTTTGTTATCATTATTATTAAATCAATTTATAAAATACATACACATATCAACCCTATATACTAAAACAAAAAACAAACCGCCAACCGTCATCACCTCCGCATTGGTGACACGTGTCAACACCTTAGTCTTTCAAATCCACGTGTCACCTTCATATTTAGCCACGCCAAAAACCATGTCACCACCTTATTCTTCCAATTATAAATTGATTTATGTCAATTTATCAATCAAGGTATTAATTAAATTTCTGTATTTCTATATATAACTGTTGACTCAATTGATTTTCCTTATAACGTATTAATTAATTTTTCGTATATAACTATTGACTCAATTAATTTAATCCAATCAAATATCGATGTATTAATTAAATTTCCGTATTGCCATATATAACAACTGACTCAATATTTAATTTTTCGTATATAACTATTGACTCAATTGATTTTTCGTATATTTGGATAAATTGATTTACTATCAATTTGGATAAATTGATTTTTTTGGCTTCTAATTATAAGTTGATTTTCTTTCCTAAAAGACCGTAAGAGACAATTTTTTAATCCATAAGAGACCATAAATTGAATTAATTTTGACCGTATCCAAATTAATCGGCAAAATTTAGTTTTAATCCAATCATATATATAATATATGTATGTATATCACCAAGTTTAATCCAATCAATATTTAATCCAATCAAATATTTAATAATGAATATTTAATTGCCAAATCATATATTTTATATACGAGTTTTGAAAAAATATATTTAATATATTTATATAATATGTATGTATATCCGGTAAGTTTTTTTCTAATTATAAGTTGATATTATTTCCTGAAAGACCATAAAAGACAACCAAAAAATGGAATTAATTTTGACCGCGTGCAAATTAAATGGCAAAATTAGTATTTAATCCAATCAATTATATGTATGTATATCCGGCAAGCTTAATCCAATTAATATTTAATCCAATCAACATTTTATCTGCAAATCGTATATTTTATATACGAGTTTTTTAAAAAGATATTTAATAAATTTATATAATATGTATGTAGCTTTTAAATTTATTTTTTTATAATCAGTATATTCTCTCTCTTCTAACTATCACTAACAAATTTGAGATACTAAAATTTTATCTTTTGATAAATCCCCAGAAACACACGGGTGTTTTTCTAGTATTAAATATAAAAGAAATTCCATCTCTAGGATCCGTGTACCCGGAAATGTTGAAAAAGGATATGATGGAGTGGGTTCGGGTTTCAACTCCAATTACCCACACAGCACATAAACTAAAGAAAGAAACCCTTTTCCCTCAAAAAAACAAAAAAAGAAAGAAACCCTTTTGCTACTCTTTTTCTTCTAATAAGTCTTATCTTCTCGCTCACTCTCTCGTTTCAAAATCCCTCTTCATATTCAAACTTACTGATAATACCCTTTTACTGTTATACAATAAATCTCGTATATTGCTGCAAAATGGCGTTGTCTTTGGGCGTCTTTTCGAGTTTCTTTTCAGGTGAAACGGCGTCGTTGGTAAGGTCGTCTCCTATGGCCGTCAAGCTTGTTCCAGCGAACCTGCGGCCAGTGACCGTCATGGCGGCGTCAAAGCCGGCTATGGAGACGAAGAAGCGGGAGCCGAGAGGAATAATGAAGCCGCGCCGAGTGTCGCCGGAAATGCAGGCGTTCCTAGGCGGCTTGTCTGAGATTCCCGCACTCAAGCACTCAAAGAGATTTGGGCGTACATTAAGCAACACAATCTACAGGTATATGCATTTCATAAACCCTTATTAGTACAGCGAAATCCTAGCTTGTTCTCATTAGTGTATCGGTATTATTATTTTGCTTCCAGAGTTTTTGTATATGAAACATTTGGCCTGATATATTTAGTTTTCCTTAATTTTGATCGTTAGTTAATGGACGGTTTGTTTTCTTTTGTGTTTTGAGAAGTGATTTATCCATTGATTTCTTTCAATTATACGTTTGTATATGTGATTGCAGAATTAAATTGAATATTATAATTAGGCTTGATTTGACTATATTTGACATGAATGCATTTCTTAAACTTGAGATTGGTGTTGGTGTTGGTGAAGGGAGAGTTAGCTAAGTGTATTTGCTTAAATATACCGTGGGATATGTTACGGAACTGGAGGTTGGTTTTCGAATTTTTTTGTGTTACTTTTTATTTTTTGTAGATGTACTAATCCAGCTCTTTTTTCACAGAATTGTAACTTCTATTCCATTTAAAACGTAAGAAAGTTATATGTTGCAATTATACATATTAATGTGGTAGTACTAGTTCCACTAATCATGGTATCGGGGAGAAGATCTGTTCAGGACTCATATTTTTGCAAGCCGTGTCATTAATAGAAAGTTTCAGCTAAAGCTGCTCAGGAATACTTTTTGATGTTAACGTTCTTTGATTTCAAACTGTTTTTTGGTTGGTTGTCCTGTGATCAGGTCAAACGACGTCCAGTAAAGAATAATCAATGTTTAAGTTTGTAATTTGTAAACCATTACTAGGAATTTAATAACCTCTCGTTCGAGCTCAACTTTTTTTGCATATAATATCTGTTATATAATATAATGCAGGAATAAGTAGAATATCATATAGCTTCCTCTAGATTTATATGGTGAAAAAACAGTCAACAATCTCTTGAGCTTTGAATTTTAAGTTGTCAATGGTACATTCAAAATGCTTGTGGTTGCAGTTTGTACACAAGTTTCCGTACTAGCAAAATCATGAACTTTACATCGAGCGTCCAGCCACATCTTCTTGTTTTCTGAATTAGTTTGAGATTTCTGAATATGGAATGCAAATCGATTATGTCCATAGTTATGAATTCTGTATTGCGCTCATGTTTGATTTAGAGGGTGTTTGGTTGAGCTTGTATAAGATGTTATGGAGAGCTTATAAGCTCTCTAAAGGTGTTCAGTAATTTTTCTTTCAAAAAATTATAAGCTCCCAAAATAAGATTTTATGACCTTATAAGCTGTTTTTAAGAAAAATGTGGGGAGATTTCAACTTATTTTCAAAATAAGATCTCGTTTTAAGAACCTCCTTTCATTTTGACCATTTAATTACAAAACTACCATTTTAACCCATCAAGGCAAATTTATT
The DNA here is from genome assembly GCA_016081115.2 of Rehmannia glutinosa. Classification (NCBI taxonomy): domain Eukaryota; kingdom Viridiplantae; phylum Streptophyta; class Magnoliopsida; order Lamiales; family Orobanchaceae; genus Rehmannia; species Rehmannia glutinosa. Next base: position 16,153 of record JABTTQ020002932.1, read on the forward strand.
ATATTTTATTTATTTATCCCCTAATTTAGCTCTTGTGCATTTACAGATTGAGTAGAACTGACTTGTGTAGGTATCTCTTCATTTCAGGATCCAGCAGATAAAAAGGTCATCATCTGCGATGAGAAACTGAAGACAATTTTTGGAGGAAAGGATCGTGTTGGCTTCCTTGAGATTGCTGGTTTGATTAGTCCACACTTTCTTAAGTGATAACGTGAGCGGCTCATTAACCGGAGTATATATGGCTCTGCCTTTTGAAAGGAAAGCACTCTTTTTTGTAAATGAAGTTTATGTTGGTTGATGATATTATCTCTTTAGGAAAAATGCTAGCAAACTGAAGCTCTGCTTTCCGTTATGGACCAGATTTTGAAGCCCGTCCTCAGGTAGTGAGGAGTAATTTTGCCTTTTGATCCCACTTGTAGGCCGTAAAATATGCAATGCTTTCAGCGACTATAGATATCAGTATTCTTAATCTGTATCAAGTTTTTACGGATCTATCTTTTTGTCTAATCTGGGATTTTCTGTAAGATTGAAATTATTGACTGAGGTTGGAAGAAGTTTGATTCTATTTGATGTGCCCCTCGTGAGGTGTTGCTTCCCTTGTGAAAAATTTCTGGGTAGGCACGCTTTTTTACAGGTGTGTCGACTGTTGCGGAAGATTGTATGTTTTGATTAAGGTTTAAGGTTAATTACACAAATTAGCATTGAGGTTTAGCATGATTACAATAAAAACCGTTATACTTTAAAATTATAAATATTCCCTTGCATTTAATTTTAGCTTATAAAATTGTACCATCAACCCCTCGTCAAGCTCCAAGAGGGAATATTTGATAGGTAAATACAAACCTAATGGGGTATTTGTAATTTCAAAAAATAACTGGATTTTTTTTTCATAATTAGGCTAAATCTTTAGGCTAGTTTTTGTAATTATCATCTGATTTATAATTTATGTGACAAATTGAGGGGCATTTGCGACAAGGAAGCTCCTGACGTGATTCACGTGAATATTTATGGCATTTGCGACAAAGAAGCTCCCTGACGTGATTCACGTGAATATTATGGCATGAATCATGATGATGTCGGAAAAGACTAGAGCTCGAAGCGAGCCGAGTCCAACAGAACAAGCTCGAGTTTGGTTTGTTTAGTTTTTGGATTGGCTTGAGTTCGGTTCGAGCTTTCCTACTTGAGTTCGAGCTTGGCTCGTTATTCGCGAACAATTCGAGCTTAGCTCGTAAAAAGCTCGTTTAATATATTCGACCAGCTTAGCTCGAGTTCGACTCGTAAAAGGCTCGTTTAAGCTTAAACGAACTTAGCTCGAGCTAGATTCGTTAAAGGCTCATTTAAGCTTAAGCGAGCTTACCTTGAGCTTGGCTCGTTAAATGCTCATTTAAGCTTAAATGAGCTCGGCTCGTTAGAGGAATGTTTAAATTTTAACAAGCTTGCCTTGTACAGGCTCGTTATATGCTTAAGCTCAAATTCGAGCTCGTCAAAACAAACTCGAGCTCGTTAATGATTGAGTTCGAGTTCGTTAAAGCTTAAAATATATGCCAAATTGTCCTTATTTTGTAATCAAATTTCATATTAAGACTTCCCCTAAAAAAAAAAAATTCATATTAAGACTAAATCACTCGTTGTAGCAATACAAAAGTAAAAATCAAATGCATAAGAATTAGGTAAAAATTTTCATATTACTAAAAGACAAACCATAAATGAAATTACCATAAGTTTTTAGAATCATAATTAACTAATAAATTTCAGTTTTGGAATATTATTAATAACATTAATATTTTAAAATTTAAGTGTGATGTTTTAAACATTTGTAATATGCTTATGACTTTATGATAAAATAATATTAATTGATGATTAAATTAATTATTATGTCTATATCTATAATTAATACTAGGTAAATCTCATGTGATACATGATTTTGTTAGTTTTTTTAGACTAAATACTTTTTAGTTTTCGCCAAATTATCGATTTTTTAAAATACTTTAATTTTTAACAAAACCAAATAATTTAAAAATATCCAAAACCAACACTCTTTTAAATATGTCTCAACTAGAGCAACACCCATACATTACATGTGATTTGTTCATAAATAAATTTCAAAAGATAGTCTAGATAGAATCCTTGAATTTTGAAATATTTGTTATCTTTTAAATTCAAAAATACATTATTAACTCAAACGAGAGAATATATTCAATAAACAATATGTATTTTGAACTAATAAAATCTTTTTTATTTTTTTTCTTGTTCGTTTTCTATATTTTTATATATAATATAATATTTAAACTTGAGAAGATAACTAATTTAAAAATAGTATAGATGAAATCCTTGATTTTTGGATTATTTGTCTTTCAAATTTGTTATCTTCTAAATTTAAAATATATTATCAATTCAAATAAGAGAATATCTTCTATAAAAAAATTATATATGCTGAACTAATAGAATCTTTGTCAATAAAAAATATGCAAATGAGATGAATGACTCGACATTGACTTTTCCAAACTATTTGTGAGTTGTGTACAAATTATAGTAATATTGTTTTTCCTTTATATTCCCAATTATCAAAACATTATCATGTCAATGATTTTTCTTTCTTGCTTGTTTTTTTTTGCAGTTTATTTAATATGGTAAATATTAAATAAATTAAATTTCAAAGATGAATCCTGATTTTTGGAGTAGTTATTATCTTTTAAATTTGTACATAGAATGCCACATGGATAAATGTGAAGCAACTGGGTGGGATTGAAAGAATGAGAAATTGACAAATTTTCAAGATTAATGATGTGATGACATATGTTAAATTTATTTTTTGTTTTAGTATATATAGTTGGTATTATATTTGTGCTTATATAGACTATATTATATATATATATTATATTTTTAGTTTGATTTGGTTTATTAGATAGTCATACACACACACACATATATATATATATATTATACTATTAAATCTATTCGACGTCAATTTTGTATGGTTGATCAATAGTTTTTGTAAGGATAGTAATTATTTCACAATCTAAACGAACTTGGGCATAGGCTCACGACTCTATAAACGAACATATTCTCGAACTCAACTAAACGAGCTCATTTCAAATGTTCGCGAGCTCAACTAATGAGTCCGATCCGAGCTCGAACCTAGGCTCGCGAGCCTGTAAACAAGCTGAGCTCGAACCTTGGCTTGCGAGCTTATAAATGAGCTGAACTCAAACCTTGGCTCGCGAGCCTGTAAACGAGTCGAACACGAACCTTGGCATGCGAGCTCAGTAAACAAGCCGAACTCGAACCCAGCTCACGAGCCAAGAAATGAACATGCTCGTGAGCCGATTTTGAACATAGGCTCGAGAGCCTGTGGAACAAACAAGTTCGCGAGCTTTCAAACTAAATATCCGCAAGCTCGAGTTTGGCGCTTGTTAAGCCTCGACGAACAATCTCAAGAGCTCACGAGCGACAAGTGTCTTGGTTCATTTGCGCCCTAGAAAAAACTATTGGCTATTCCATCTTGTATTAAGGGCATCTCCAACCCATGACACCAAATTTGATGTGAATATTACACCTAATTATAAAGCCCATGTTCAACTCTAGCCTAACTTATTCAAAATGTTCAATTCTAGCCCTTTTCTTTATTAAACCCCAAAATACCCCTTATACAAAATTGAAGACAAACTGTGGTCATATCAAGATTTTAAGGGCCTTAAAATGGTATTAAAGGCTAGGTTTATTATATTTATGTAATTAATAATTAGTGAGGAGAATTTTCTCCAAAAAAATGCGTTGAACAATTGTCCAAGATGTATACATTACATGAGATATCGTCAAATTTTGACAATGTATGCACAAGAGACCAGGATAAGATAACATATTGGAACAATCAATATGTTAAAAAGAACTTGCGCAGAGCCGATAGAAAAATCTTGAGACAATGCGAAAAACAAGCAAGGTATTATCCGAATTTCGTTATGGTAAATCAGATATTATATGTGGATCTGATGAATCATCAGGAAGAAGCCCATCAAAATCATGATTCTTGATGGAATACAGAATGGAGTGAGATACTTCCAGATACATCTAAGTTCTCAAAAGATCTTAGAGAAGTCCAGAAGATGGTGCAGAATTATGGCAACCGCTATAATCACATACCTACACAAGTACATCGATCCAAAACCCGGATAGAGACGGTGGTGGAATATTAGAAGGAGACACTTGAAATGCTTCATTATATTTAGAAACGAACCAAGAATCTGGAGGATAGATCAAGTTCATCCGGAGGAAAGAAACATATCAATTTCGGAACAGTACCCTATTTACACTAAAATGAGAAACCAACCGAAGTTGTATGACGCATGACAAACGATGAAAAACTCCTTGCTATCACCAAAGGAAAGCCCGTCATAAACTAAAAAGTGATGGATATGGAGAAGATTAATATTAAAGATGTACATGAACTTGCTTAATCCTTCGCAAGATTAGAAATTATAGATTTAAAGATGAACACAAGAGATGGATCAACTTTGGTTACTCTTGACCAACATCAAAGACCACTCACCACATATTGATCCCAACATAGCAGAAAGTTAAGGACTCACATTATATGGATGAACCAATGCCACACGCTATAGATTTTACTACAATAGGAGATACTATTGTTTCAGGAACTTGACAATGTTCCAAGAGGCCAAATTTATACAATACGCCTTATTGGGAAATTTATTGTATAGATTTTGATGATGCTATGTAAAACTTAGATTAGGAAGTTGAGACCCCATTTTCTGTTGTAAATTCAACTATATAATCAATAAGATACATGAGCTGAGTCGAAGCAGCCAAGTTGAAGATTGCATAAGTTGACTGAAGGACAAAGCGAAGATTCAACCATGTTGCAGCTGAGTGTCGAAGAGAAGTCTCGATCAAGTACCAAAAGTGTCTCTCATCAAATAGATCGACAACTAAGTCACTCCCCCGGATGATCGGAGAAGACTCACTAGGGGTTCAAAAGAAAAAAAGGACTTAAGAAAATTGAAGATGTCTATTGATAAGTGTTGGGAAATTTATTGTTTAGATTTTGATGAATGCCATGTAAAACTTAGAATAGGAAGTTTGCACCCCATTTTTGTTGTAAATCGCATTGTAATAAATAATGTGGTCAAGTTTGAGTTAAGTCGGCTATGCCCAAACATGCAAGAAGACAAGCGGAGACTAGTAGGAAGACTCCGCCGCGAGACATTGAGTTTGGCAAAAGAAGAGAAGACGGGAACTCATCAAGGTGCATTGAGATGTAGCCGAGTAAAGCATCGGTCAAGTCAACTCAAGATAGTCAAGTCTCTAGTTGAAGTGAGAAGAGTCATTTAATGATTGGAAGTCGACTTAAGTCACCACGGGGGAAAGCAAGGAAATGCGGTCAAGTCGAGATAATCAAAGAGATCCGTTGTAAATCAAAGAGAATTACTTAAACAAGTAATATCTCCATGCTACCTTTCTCGGAGTGCTCGATCCGCGAGAAGCGTGCAAGGGGAATAAACCAATGGAAAGCACTACACCGTATCGCGCTCCCGAAAAGTCAAGAATAATTCATACGAGGAAGTGGCAATTCCAAGGATCGCAACAAGACAAGCCAACGACCACAAGTGACTTTCAAAAATAAGCCTATCTCTTCAACGGGCAAATTTTTGAAAGATCACTATAAAAGGCCGAGGATGACTCGAAAATTAGAGTTGATTACCGAACCAAAACATTCAAGCTAATATCCGAACTATAATCAAAATATTCTCAAAATCATTCAAGTTTAATCCTCAAGCCTACACTACGAAGAAAATCAATCCAACACTCACCCGTGAAGGAAAGATAGCTTCAATCGGTTGAAGAGGAAACTTTTAGAAGAAAAAGGGTCTACATTCCGCGAAGGATTGTTGGAAGGTTCAAGTCGAACCGGTCTCGAGTTTTTGGAGGGCTTCGTGATCAAATCCTAAGAGCTTGAGCAAGTGAGTCAGTAGCAAAGCAAGCGCAACTGCCTCGTGAAGAAGTTCCGAGTCGGACGAGAAGCGGTGAGTGACCAAGGCATCTCGGATCGAGTCCCAAAGGATCAAGTCAATTTTGTGTGATCAAGACTTGTGATCTGGACATTACCACTCGTATATCTTGATCAATACTTAGTGGATTCCTCCAGGAGTTGGAGAAGAGAGGAGTAGAAGAATTACCCCATCTTCGAACCTCTATAAAAACTTATCGTGTCATTTACATTTCAAAGACTTTAATTCCTGCATCTTATTTGTTTAATTTCTTGACATATTTGCTATCCAACCGATAATCTCTAAGTACTAAAACCCAGTATTAAATCATAACTAAATCAAACTTAAGGGTGTTAAGTCTTCTTCTGAAAAAACAAACCACAGTTGAGCTAATTCAGTCTTAACAACCGAGTTATTCTATCAACAGCTCAGTCGAGTCTCTGTTGAGTGACTAACTCTATGATTAACTAAATTGGTCATCCACCAAGGACACAGCTGATATAGTGTCAACTCTGAATTTTAAAAAGGACCAAAAGTGAAAAGTTGGTAAGGTTTATTCAACCCCCCTTCTAAACCTTACACTCACACCCCTTGGGACCTACAAGTGGTATCGTGAGCGGTTGGTTTATTGAGCCTTCCGTGTTGGTTGAACTAGATCTCCAAACTTTTCAAAGTCTATTTTAGTACTTAAGCTTTCAAAACTCCTTTTATCATTAAAAGTTATTATCATGGAAGCAAATTTGACACGCATCCCTATGTTCACAATTGAAGAATTTGATGATTGGAAAATTCGTATGCGTGCTCATCTATCAAGATTACATGATGAGATGTGGATAGTGATAGAGGATGGGCGGCGCAAATCTTAAAAGTGAACACATCTCGTAAGAAGAGCTACAAATCGAAGGTGAAGAGGATGTTGCCCCTAGACCACCTATGATTGAAAAACCAAGAACTGAATGGACAAATGATGACAAAAAAGATACAACCGGGGACAATGTAGCCAAGGACATTCTTTACAAAACCTCGACAAAGCCATGTTCAATAAAGTCAAATCATGCAAAACGGCTAAAGAAATCGGGACAAGCTAACATTGATTTGTGAAGGCTCGTGAGCAAATCAAGGAAAATAAATTATCAATGGTCGTACAAAAATTTGAGAATTTCAAAATGATCGCAGGAGAAAACCTGGATCAACCGGATGCTCGCCTCACGTAAAATCACCAACGAGCTATCTCGCACTTGGAAAGGAATATACACAGAATGAAATGTGTATGAAGATCTTAAAAAGTCTCATTTGAATGGGAAATGAAGGTCATGGCACCGAGATATTCCATGGACCTATCAAAGACCTCCAACCATGAACTATTCTCGGATCTCAAAGCCTAAGAATTTGAGCCGAGAAGAAAGATCAGGAAGAGACAAATTTGACCCAAAACAATTTGCTCTAATTGTTAAGGATGGAAAGAGAGCCGAGGTCAAAGAAGTCATTGATCCGTAAGAAATAGCCCCGATGGTTAAAAGGTTAAACAAGTTCTTCAATAAGAACTACAAGAGAGGCAAGGGCGAATCTTCCGGAAGACACTCAACTCCCTCCAAGTCTAGGGAAGATAGGCCAACCAAGAGAACAGATCATCAAAAAGTGAATATCAAAGGGCCGACAATCCAAGAATGGAAAGAGTCGATCAAAAGGTTGAATATCTATTTGGAACCGTAGGCAACCAGGTCACTATGCCATTGATTGTCCATATCCTCGTAGTCAACAAATACAGAATGAAGAAGAAAGAAAGGTCTTAAGAGAAAGAAGACAAGAAAAGAAAAAGGCAATGTTGGCTGCAGAGATGCACGAGACAACCAAGTCAAGAGAGACAGTGATTGAGAGAGTAGTGAAGCCGACTACTCAAGTGACTCGAAGAAGAAGCCCGATCTGTTTGATGGCCAAGGAACAAGATCAACTCGACCAAGAAGATGAGGTACACTCTAACTCATCAAACTCGGATTCTAGTGATAGTGATCGTGACACACACACTTCATCACCCACGATTTTTATGATTCATTAGGCAAAATGATGAAAGATTTTGAACACATTAAATCCTCACACACACTACTAAATGAGGAAAACAGCCTACTCAAGAGCCAAAACTCACGGTGACTAAGGAGCCGAGTACTCTAAGTCAAATAGTGATGAGAATAAAAGTTTAAAAATTTGAAAATGCCAAGCTAATAAAGCAGTAAATAGCCGCCATAGAAAAGAGGGAGAATGACCTCAAAAATGTGATTGCCTCATTCACTAAGGCATCTAAATCATGGATGATCTTATTATGAGTCAAAGAGAATGTGGAGACAAGACAGGGCTTAGGATTTAATTCCTACGTGCTATGTCAAACTCCAAAAGTAATTTTGGAAAAAGGATCTTCAAGCAATGAAGTGTCTCAAAATCCAAAACTCCAAATGGTGCACACACATTCACTCCAAAGCACAATTACAAGCAAACTAGCCTTGGTTATAAAGGAAAAGGAAAACAACCAGTTGGGTGCGTTGAGAGGACAAGTGAGAAGAAATTCACCAAGTTCCTCAAGCCAAACTCCAAACAGAATTACTCAGAAAGAAGAAACAGAGCTACCAAAAACCCCAAAAGTTCTATAAAAGAAACACATATGATGGGAATGGTAGAAAATATCCAAGCCAAGTCGATTGAACGATGTGAACTATCAAGATAGACTTATGGAATATAAGCCCAAATGGCAAAGACCTAAAACTCAAAGAAAGGCCATTCCAAAAGTATAAGAGCTTTCATCAAAGACACATATGCACCTAGGCACTACACTCGAGACACCACAAATACCCAAAGAAGGCAATTGCTAAAACACATATACAGCATACTGAGACAAAATAGATAAATCGTATGAACCTAGAATCCCCAAGCAATTTGCCAAAATTAATTATGATTATGGCAATCGATAGATGGCAACCCCTTAGAGCGATCATTTGGCTATAGGCTGGTTGGATCATCTTACAATACTAACCCCTCAGACCGCACAAGTATGGGTACCTAAAACTTAATTTCCTTGATTGGTGTTCAAGGAACAGTGAGTGCCAAGGAACCTGGTACATGGATAGTGGCATTGTTCGGACATATGATGACAGAAACAAGAAACATCAAAATTCAAGGAAGTTAAAGGAGCAAAAGTCATATTTGGAGGAAATGAAGCTCCAGGAGAAATAAGAGGCATGGATCCATCAAGAAGAACGGATTAGAAATCACGGATGTTGCATATGTTGAAGGACTCAACTTCAACTTGCTAAGCATCACCAACTTTGTGACAAGGGTTATAATGTTGGATTTAACATGGGTATATGCCAAATCAAGGATATTGAATCAAATGAAGTTGTGTTGCAAGGATGCGGACAAAAGAACATGTATGTAGTAGATTGGTCAACCGCAACACCTAAAGACTGTCTATTAGCAAAGAGCACTTGAATCAAGTTAGGTCAGTGGCACAAAAAAGCCGAGTCACCCGAATTTCAAAACACTTAACAAGCTTGCGAAGTAATCTTGTGGAAGGTCTTCCGACTCAAAAGATACAAGAAGGAAAGTATATGTGACGATGCCAAAAGGGAAAACAGATCAAATCATCATTCAAAGAAAAGACATGCCCATCTTCAACAAGGATATTGACTGCTACATATGGATCTATTTGGTCCAGTTGAACCAAACTAGCATAAGTGGGAAGAAATATACCTTGGTGGTAGTAGATGACTACTCAAGATATACATGGACAATATTCATGTGTAAGAAGAAAGAAACTCTACGTAAAACTACCACAATCGATGAAGAGGATTCAAAATGAGAAGAGCCAAACCATTATCAAAATAAGATCGACGGAGGAGGAACTAAGTTTGTCAATGGTATAATAACTCAATATTGTATTGAAAATGGCATTGGTCATGAATTATCTGCAGCAAAGGACTCCACAATGAGAATGGAGTTGCGAAAGAAGGAATAGAACACTCAAAAAGAAGAAGCAAGGACAATGTTAGTGACAGGATTACCAAAGAGATTTTGGTCAAGCAATCAACACGACTTGCTACACTCAAAAAGATGTATGATAAACAGACGGTGACAAAGACTCCTATGAGAGTTGGACAGGAGAAAACCAAATGTTGCATATTTTAGAATATTTGGATGTAAATGCTTCATCCATAACAATGGCAAAGACAATCTAAAGGCTTTCGATGCTAAAGTCGATGAAGGTATCTTCTTGGGATACTCGGTGAAAGCAAAGCCTACAGAGTACTCAACAAAAGGACTATGGTTGCGAGAGGAATCCATTCATGTGGTATTCGATGAGCCAAATGTAAATGGAGAAGACATTGAAGAGTCACCGGTGATAAGTCAATCATCCAACCATACGAGAAAAGTCCTTATCTCAAGTTTAAGTGGAATTATAAACTCGAGATGAAGATGAGATAGCCGAGTCTCATAAAATCTTTGGAAAATTTGCAGCTAAGTGATTGCGAGAGAGTGATCAAAGCAACACAACAAGTGCTAGACGATCAATCCAACTAACTTACTTCAACTTTGATGTAAGATGGCCGAAAGACCATCCACCGTAACTTGTCATTGGAAATATAAGAGAAGGTGTCAAAACAAGATCGAGAACTCAACAAGAAGCTATGTTCACATGCTTTATCTCACAAATAGAGCCTAAAGTTGTGTTACAAGCATTGGATGACACACATTGGATTCAAGCTATGTAAGAAGAGTCAATCGGTTTGAATGAAATAAAGTATGGGAATTAGTTCAAAGACCCACCCATCAAAATGTTATTGGTACTAAATGGGTGTTCGAAACAAGATGAACGAGGAGGGTTATGTGGTAAGAAACAAAGCAAGACTAGTAGCCAAAGGATATTGCCAAGAAGAAGGAATAGATTTTGATGAAACATTTGCTCCTGTAGCAAGATTGGAAGCCATAAGGATGTTTCTTGCCTATGCGACTCACAAGAATTTTATTGTATATCGAGGATGGATGTCAAAAGTGCATTCCTAAATGGTTTATTGGAAGAAGAAGTATATGTTGAACAACCTCCAGGATTTGAGCGAGAAGACTCTTGGAGATAAGGTATACAAACTCAAGAAAGCTCGTATGGATTGAAACAGGCACCCAGAGCATGGTATGATACTTTGTCACAATTCCTAAGCGAGAATGGATTCACAAAAGGAAAAGTAGATAGAACACTTTAAGAATTCAAGACAATAAGAAAGCACACGCTTGTTCAAATATATGTGGATGACATCATTTTTGGATCCACAAACAAAGAGCTATGTGAAAAATTTTCAAACCTCATGCAAAGCAAATTTGAAATGAGCATGATGGGAGAGCCGACATTCTTCCTTGGACTCCAAGTAAAACAATTGAAGGATGGAACCTTCATAAGTCAAACAAAATACACCGAGATTTAATGAAGAAATTTGGTATGGAGGAGAAGTCTTCGTGAAAATACCAATGAATACATCAGTCAAAATGGACATGGATGCGGATGGCAAGCCTGTAGATCAAACAAGATACAGAGCACTTATTGGATCATTGCTTTATCTCACAAAGCAGGGCGACATCACCTTTCTTTGTAGGTGTATGTGCGAGATTTCAATCGCTCCAAAAGAGAGCCATATGATTTGCACTAAGAGGATTTTGAGATATTTGAAAGGAAGCGAAGTTGGCTTATGGTATCCAAAGAAAGGTGGATTCAAGCTAGTTGGCTATTGACTCGACTATCTTTGGATCACGAGTCGACGGGAAGAGCACTTCAGTGCACATGTCAAATGCTTGGAAATAGGCTAATTTCCTGGTTTAGCAAAAAGCAAAATTCAATAGCCACCTCTACAAATTGAAATGGAATACATAGGCTGGCACTGTTATTTGTGCCCAAATCCTATGGATGAGGCAAAGAAATGAGAGACTATGAAGTTGAAGAAAAGGAAATTCCAATCATGTGTGATAACACAAGTGCAATTGCAATCACTCGTAATCCTGTGTTGCACTCAAGAACAAAGCATATCGATGTCGATATCACTTCATAAGAGATCATGTTGAAAAGAAGGACATCATCTTGAAATATATTTCAACCGATAAACGGTTGGTCGACATATTCACAAAACCATTATGTGAGTCAAGATTTGAAGAACTCAAGCATGAGTCGGGGTTAATTGAGTGAGTGACACTGAAGACTCAAAGAAAAGAAATGAAACACAAAAAGAGAAAAAGGATGAATTCTCAAAATCGCTAAATGAATCAACCATGTCGGAAAGACATCTATATCGAATTAGTTGGGACAAATTTGAGTCACCGAGAGAACTACGACCAAGAGAGTTAAATCGGCTAAGGGATAAGCCGAGTCATTTATGAGCAAAGTGACAAAAACGCATCGTTTTTACTAAGCGGGAATGTTTTTAAGAATGCAAAGATAATGATGATGTACAGCAAAAAGTCGCATACCAAGCTTATAATTGGATATAAATGCCGCCGCATTAAATTCGAGACATTAAATGCTAATCGGGCGTGCAAAATCTAAGCCGTTGATTTCGATCACATTTCAAAAACCACAACGCATGTCCTTTCGTAAAACCATACTTAAACCATTTTCGTCTCTGCTTTTCTCTCACATATTACCAAAACGTTTCATTTATATCTCGGAAGCAAAGGCAAAACTCTCTCAAAACCCTATCAATATTCAAATCAACTTCTAAGTTTCTTTTCGTGAAATACTCGAAAAATGGCATCAACTTATGATTTCGTCAAGCTAGGGAAGCAAATCCCACACTGGTCTCTCTTTTGTGGATTTCGAGGAATGGTCAAACAGGGTCCGATGACGCCTCATAAAGAAAATCGAAAAGCTCAAACGCCTGGGTGAAACCATTTCGACGATGGAGTTCTCGATGACCTATGTGGAAGAGGTCGCACATTTCTACGTGAACGCCGAGATTCACGATGAGGGGATTAAATCCTCTGTTCACGGGAAGGAGTTCATCATCTCCGCCAAGGATGCAGCGGAACACCGCTCACTACCGGCGGAAGAGTAGCACGAGTAAATCAATGAAGCCGACGTAGACTTTTTCCGCCGCTTGGAAGGAAGTAGCCAAGACCAACTATCTTTGAAAAGATAGTCTACGACCAAAAAGGGGCTTGAAGGAGGACTACCACAAACTGTTGGACATAGTTGCCAAATGCATAGACATCAAATTTGGCGGCTTTGACCAATCGGCCCAAAGCAAAATCGATCGTGAATGGTGCGATCCTTGAAGAAAAACAAGTAAATGGCCGAGTTTGAGTTTGTCAGCAGATTTCGCGAGAATGTAGGGAACAAATCCTTCAAGGAGAATGGTGCATTTGGAGGATCCGGGATATGGCCTGGTGATTGGCCCGGTGATGGAGGTGAAAGGAGTCCTCTTCGACATGGAAAGGCATTCCATGTAAACAAGATGATGTTTAGATCAAACCTCTCGGCGCCTGTAAGAGAGCCCACGCCAAGAGAGCGACATAAGTGAGGGGAAATCGGTGACCACTGAAGATACAAATGTTTCCTCTCCACCAAAGAAGAAAGCTGCCCCTGTTTGCTAAAGCTTAAGAGAATTGCCCCTCTAAGCCTAAGAAAAACAAATCTGCTCCCCGCCGCGTAGTGAAGTCGCTTCGCCGCAGCCGTGTCTCTTGCTCTCAGCAGCCCGCCGAGAAGGAATCTCAAATACCTTCTCCGTGCGTCAAAAAGAGGAGAATCGATAAGTCAAGATGGCTGCTCCTCGTAAGAAAACACAAGCACGGCCCTCGCGGCCAGGACTCGAAGACACTCTCTCCGAACTTAAATCCCTCAGTACGAACTAAGAGACAAAGAAGAATCATCAAGCAATCCAAACTTGAAAAACCGGTGCCGAGTCACCACTCAAATTTGAAACAGAGACAGGAGACTTTCGGAGAAGTAGAGTCTCCATATATTATTGATGAAAGAAAGTCTGTCAAGGCGATCAAGAGAGGAAAATCAAGACCAAATTTGTAGTTCGAGCGTTTGAGAAAAACAAGCAGGTATTATCCGAATTTCGTTATGGTAAATCGATATTATATGTGGATCCGATGAATCATCGGAAGAAGCCCATCAAAATCATGATTCTTGATGGAATACGAGAATGGAGTGAGATACTTCCGCAGACACATCTAAGTTCTCAAAAGATCTTAGAGAAGTCCGAGGAAGATGGTGCGAGAATTATGGCAACCACTATAATCACATACCTACACAAGTACATCGGATCCAAAACCAGATAGAGACGGCGGTGGAATATTAGAAGGAGACACTTGAAATGCTTCATTATATTTAGAAACGAACCAAGAATGGAGGATAGATCAAGTTCATCCGGGAGGAAAGAAATATATCAATTTCGAACAAGACCCTATTTACACTAAAATGAGAAACCAACCGAAGTTGTATGACGATGACAAACGATGAAAAGCTCCTTGCTATCACCAAAAGGAAAACCCGTCATAAACTAAAAAGTGATGGATACGGAGAAGATTAATCTTAAAGATGTACATGACCTTGCGAGAATCCTTCGCAAGATTAGAAATTATAGATTTAAAGATGAACACAAGAGATGGATCAACTTTGGTTACTCTTGACCAACATCAAAGACCACTCACCACATATTGATCCCAACATAGCGAGAAAGTTAAGGACTCACATTATATGGATAAACCAATGCCACACGCTATAGATTTTACTACAATAGAGATACTATTGTTTCGTGAACTTGACAATGTTCCAAGAGGCCAAATTTATACAATACGCCTTATTGGGAAATTTATTGTATAGATTTTGATGATGCTATGTAAAACTTAGATTATGAAGTTGAGACCCCATTTTTCGTTGTAAATTCAACTATATAATCAATAAGATATATGAGTCGAAGCAGTCAAGTTGAAGATTGCATAAGTTGATCAAGGACAAAGCGAAGATTCAACCATGTTGCGGTGAGTGTCAAGAGAAGTCTCGATCCCAAGTACCAAAAAGCTGTCTCGGTCGTGAAACAGATCGACAACTAAGTCACTCCCAGATTATCGGAGAAGACTCACTAAGGGGTTCAAAAAAAAAAAAAGGACTTAAGAAAATTGAAGATGTCTATTGATAAGTGTTGGGAAATTTATTGTTTAGATTTTGATGAATGCCATGTAAAACTTAGAATAGGAAGTTGGCACCCCATTTTTGTTGTAAACGCATTGTAATAATTAGGGGTCAAGCCGAGTTAAGTCACTATGCCCAAACATGCAAGAAGACAACTGGAGACTAGTAGGAAGACTCCGCCATGAGACAGTGAGTTTGGCAAAAGAAGAAAAGACGGGAACTCGACTGAAGGTGCAGCTGAGTAAAGCATCAGTCAAGTCAACTCAAGATAGTCAAGTCTCTAGTTGAAGTGACAGAAGAGTCATTTAATGATTGGAAGCTGACTCTAAGTCACCTGGGGAAAGCAAGGAAATGCAGTCAAGTCGAGATAATGAAAGAGATCCGTTGACGTAAATCAAGAGAATTACTTAAACAAGTAATATCTCCATGCTACCTTTCTCGGAGTGCTCGATCCACGAGAAGCGTGCAAGGGGAATAAACCAATGGAAAGCACTACACCGTGTCGGCCAAAAGTCAAGAATAATTCATACGAGGAAGTGGCAATTCAAGGATCGCAACAAGACAAGCCAACGACCACAAGTGACTTTCAAAAATAAGCCTATCTCTTCAACGGGCAAATTTTTGAAAGATCACTATAAAAGGCTGAGGGATGAGTCTGAAAATTTGAGTTGATTACCTGAACCAAAAACATTCAAGCTAATATACGAACTATAATCAAAATATTCTCAAAATCATTCAAGTTTAATCCTCAAGCCTACACTACGAAGAAAATCAATCCAACACTCACCGTGAAGGAAAGATAGCTTCAATCGGTTGAAGAGGAAACTTTTAGAAGAAAAAGGGTCTACATTCCGCGAAGGATTGTTGGAAGGTTCAAGGTCGAACCAGTCTCGAGTTTTTGGAGGGCTTCGTGATCAAATCCAAGAGCTTGAGCAAGTGAGTCAGAGTAGCAAGGCAAATGCCCTGTGAAGAAGTGAGTCGGACGAGAAGCGAGTGAGTGACCAAGTGATCTCAAGGCATCCCAAAGGATCAAGTCCCATTTGTGTGATCAAGACTGGTGATCAAGACTTGTATCCGGATTACCACTCGTATCTTGATCAATACTTAGTGGATTCCTCCGGGGAGTTGGAGAAGAGAGGAGTAGAAGAATTACCCCATCTTGAACCTTTATAAAAACTTATCGTGTCATTTACATTTCAACACTTTAATTCCTGCATCTTATTTGTTTAATTCTCACGACATATTTGCTATCCAACCGATAATCTCTAAGTACTAAAACCCAAGTATTAAATCATAACTAAATCAAACTTAAGGGTGTTAAGTCTTCCAATAAAAAACAAACCACGCTGAGTTGAGCTAATTCGAGTCTTAACAATTGAGTTATTCTATTAACTCAGTCGAGTCGTTGAGTGACTAACTCTACTTATTAACTAAATTGGTCATGTCACCAAGGACACAAATATAGTGTCAACTCAATTTTAAAAAGGACCAAAAGTGAAAAGTTGGTAAGGTTTATTCAACCCCCCTTCTAAACCTTACACTCACACCCCTTGGGACCTACAATAAGTAAAGTCAAAATATTGAAAAGAGAAATAAGACAGATCGCAACATTAAAGTTGTTTCTTTGAAAGATTGCAAAAAGACGGGAACCAATGGGATGTTCATGCACACCGCAATGGTTCATGCGGCCCTTGAGCATTAAACTAAGGTTGGGTCCACACCAATTGGTACATAAAAAGACAAGCCAACAACCACGAAATGGAGTTTAAAAATGCATCTATCTCTTTAACGGATACATTTTTGATGTGCTAATATAAAAGGCCGATGAGTTCATTTTGAGAGAGATGACTTGCAATATTAAGATACAAGAGATTATCCGAGAAATGAAAGAAAAGAGCAAAATACTCTCAAGCAATACACTCAATCTTCAAGCCAAAAATCTTTAGACTATCTAATCAACACTTTTAGTGAAGGGAAGAAAAGCTTCAAGCTGTTGAGAGGAACTTGTTTAAAGACAAATGGGTATGCATATCCAAGTATTTAAGGAAATGCAGTGAGGTTCAAGTTAGAACCAAACTTCGGATTCGTTGAAGGGCTTTGTGATCAAAATCCAAGAATTCGAAGGAGCTGAAGTAGCAGAACATCTGTCTTGTGAATAGCTGAGTCCCAGGAGTGAAGCCAGTTGTGTGACCAAGGATTGCTTGGACTATTTATCCCTTTTTAACTCATTGTTGCATTAGTGGATTACCTCTAGGGGTTGGAGAAGACTGAGTAGAGGAATTACACCATCCTCGAACCACTATAAAATTGCTCTATATCTATTTACTTTCATCATTTTATTCTTGCACATTTATTCTTGTCTTTGATTGATTAATTTGCTAAGTCAATCGATAATAACTTAACTAAAAAAAGTGTTGTAAAACATATTTCAACTTAAGGGTGTAAGACTTCCATTTTGTAAAACCAAGTTAGCTATATTTTTAAAAGATCTCACTTTACTCATTTTGAGTTACTCTGTCTATAACTCGTCGAGTCTATTGAGTGGTTAACTCTACTGTTGGGGTGAACTAAACTATCCTTCAAAGACTTAGCTACTTGCATTAAAACTCGATTTAAGGTCAAAAATTGAAAATTGGTTTATATTCAAACCCCTTGTAGACTTAACACAAACACCCCTTGGGACCTATAAGTGGTATCGAGTGGTTGGTTCAAAGTACCTCCCTCCCGCAGTTCTTGAACTAGATCTCATTCTTTTTCAAAGATACATCACTTGCCGCTTTTAAAACCTTATTTTAAAAGTTATTATCATGGACAAAAATCTATATCGCATTCCTATGCTCACTATAAAGGAGTTTGATGATTGTAAGATTGACATGCAGACACATCTCTTAATCCGCATGATGAAATGTGGTTTATCATTGAAGATGAGCCCATACAAATCATGAAAGTGAATACGATTGTTAGAGTTTCTGCTCCATTTGTTGAAAGAGAGAGGTTCTTTTGCACCAAGACCTGCTATGGTTGAAAGCCAAGATGCAAATGGACCAACGAGGACATGAAAAGATATAACTTGGATAATGTTGCTAAGGACATCCTTTACAAAACTCTTGATAAAGCAATCGTTTAACAAAGTGAAATCATGCAGATCTTTCGTGAGATATGAGAGAAGTTAACCTTTAATTTGCGAAGGATTAGATCGAGTTAAAGAAAATAAGCTAATTGTGACAAAAATCTCAAAATTCTAAAATGCTTGCAGGTGAAACTCGGATAAGTTGAATGCCGATTTACAGAGATTACAAATGAGCTTTACCTATGGGTAAGGAATACACACGAGAAGGAGATGTGTATGAAATTCCTTAGGTCGCTCCCAGTTGAGTGGGACATGAAAGTGATGGCCTTGAGATATTCCATGGACTTGACAAGATGTTCGCCTTATTTTTAGCTTCACCGTAAGTGTACAAAGTGCATTTTGTAGAATAGGGTTAGCAAGGTCGAATCCACAGGGGCTAATAAATTAATGTACTAAATCTTTCGGATTGTAATAGCCTTATTTTTATCCGCACGATCGAAAGTGAGTGAATTGGTTTTATAAACTAAAAAGTAAATTTATCCTAAAAGAAATAGAGCAAAGAGTTGATTAAAAGATTAAGTAGATGAATGGATTCATGGGTTATGGTTTCATTCATATCCCCTTTTATTATCAGATTAATCAAACCAAAGTTAAATGCATTCTTCCCTATAGAACAGTCACAAAATTGATTTACCCTCTCTCTCGAGATCCATGTAAAAGCGTTGATTGGAATATCGATGCTAGCATCTCTACTCAACATGAGATATCCAACTCCCAAAAGCTAAAAAGATTATAAATCCTCACGAATATTCACAGACTTCTCAATCATGCAAGATATTCATGTCAAGTACTCATAGATATATTATTGAAACTCATCGGTTAGAATTATGAATCATACATCAAATAAGTTAAACCAATCGCGTTTTGATAAAACAAGAATTAAAGCAAAGTACTTGAATAGGGTTGGAAAACATTAACTTCAATTGCAATTAATCATCAAATAAAAGTATCCATTATCATACTCCCAAACAGGGAATCACAAAAGAAGTTTAGCCAGACATAGAAAATAAATAATCCATAGACAAATTATTTGTGATACATCTGTCTCTTTTGTCTGTATGCCTGTGCGTTTGTTTTAGCAACTGCTTTCTTGGGATATTTGTGATATTTTTGAGTGTAGTGCCTGGCTGCATATGTGTGTTGATAATATCTCTTTTCCCTTTGGAATGACCTTTGCTGAGGTTTAGGTCTTTGCCATTTAGGCTTCTATTCCATTGGTCTTTGCTGATATTTTACATTGTACCAATCAGCTTGGTTTGGATAGTTTCTACCATTCCCAACATGTGTGTTTCTCTGATGAAACTTCTGGGGTTTTTGGTAGCTCTATTTGTTCTTCATAGAGTACTTTCCATTTGGAGTTTGCCAAAGAACTCGGCTGGATTTCTTCTCAGTTGTCCTCTCAAAGATACTCAACTCGGTCAGTTTTCCTTTCTTTTTATATCCAAGGCCGTTTGTTTGTGATTGTGCTTAGAAGTGAATGTGGGTGCAACATTTGATGTTTTGGGTTTTGGGATGATTCATTTCTTGAAGATCCTTTTTCCAAAATCACTCTTGGAGTTTGACTATGCACAAAGGAATTGAATCATATGTCTGTCTTATCTCCACATTCCTTTTGACTCATGATAAGATCATCCAATGATTTGGATGCCTTTGTAAATGAGGCAATCACATTTTTGAGATCTTTTTCCCTCTTTTCTACAGCAGCTATCACTGCTATCATTTTGGCGTTCTCAGCCTTCAGCTCTGTGTTCTCAACAGCTATGTGACTTAGAGTACTCAGCTTCTTAGTCAGTTGTGAGTTTTGGCTTTTGAGCTGGCAGTTTTCCTCATTTAGAAGTGTGTGTGAGGATTTAATGTGCTCAAAGTCTTTCATCATTTTGCCGAATGAATCATAAAGATCAGTGGGTGATGAAGTGTGTGTATCACAATCACTATCACTTGAATCTGAATGAGATGAGTTAGAGTGTACCTCATCTTCTTGGTCTGGTTGATCTTGTTCTTTAACCATAAGACAGATCATGGCTTCTTCTTCAGAATTACTTGAGTAGTCAGCTTCACTACTTTCTGAGTCTGCTACTTCTTTAGACTTAGCTGTCTCGGCCCAACATGGCTTTCTTCTTTTCTGTCTTCTTTCTCTCAAGACTTTTCTTTCTTCTTCATTCACTATATTTTTTTCTGCTTTGGATAGGAACAATCAATCGATATTAAGCTCCAACACAAGTTCTCGGCTCTTTGATCGATTCTTTCGTCCTCAGGTTATCGCTCTATAATATTCTACCCTTTGATGTTCGCTCTCTTGGGCGGCTTGTCTTCCCTTGATTTAGAGGGAGCTGAATGTCTCCTGGAGGTTTCACCCTTGTTTCTTTTATAGTTCTTATTGAAGAACTTGTTGAATCTTTTATCCATTAGGGCAATCTCCTCCTGGTCTTTGGCTTCCTTTGGTTCGATTCTCTTTCCATCCTTGACTATCGGTCAACAGTGATCTTAGGTACAACTGTCTCCTCTTGATCTTTTCTTCTCGAGATCAAACTCATAGGCTTTGAGGTATGAGAATAGCTCATGGATGGATGTTTTTGAGAGGTCCATTGAATGTCTTAGAGCCATAGTCTTCATTTCCCATTCAACTCGGGAGGATTCTTAGTATCTTCATACACATTTTCGTTTGTGTATATTCCTTCCCAAGAGCTAAAAGCTCATTTGTGATTTCAAGTGAATCTTGCATCCGGTGATCCATGGATTCACCGCAAACATTTTGAAATTTTCAAATTTTTGAACAAGAATGAGACAATTTATTTTCTTTAATTTGCTCTAATCCTTCACAAATTAAAGTTAGCTTATTCCATTTCTTTTTTGTCTGTTTTGCGCAGGATTTGACTTTGTTGAACATCGCTTTGTCCAAAGTCTTGTAAAATATGTACTTGGCCACAATGTCCAAGTTGTATCTCCTCCTATCCTCATTAGTCCATTCATCCTTGGTTTTTCAACCATGGTCATTCTTTCCTCTCAGCCTTCTTCTCCTTTAGCCAGCAGCTCTTCTTGTTACCGTGTTCACTTTCAATATTTGCAATGGCCCATCCTCTATTACGAACCACATTTCCTTGTGTAGAGAGATAGATGAGCCTCGCATGTGAATTTTCAAGGGCTCAATGAACCAACCGCCGATACCACTTGTAGGTCCCAGGGGTGTGAGTAAGGTTTAGAGTGGGGGTTGAATAAACCTTACCAACTTTTCGATTTTAGTCCTTTTAAGATTATTACGAGTTAACTCAAACAATCGTGTCCTTGAGGGATAGCTAAGTTGGTTATTCAAACAGAGTTAGCCACTTAATAGACTCGATAAGAGTGTTGATAGAATAACTCACCGCTTAACCCGAACTTTAACTTGGCTGTGTTAGTTTTATCAGCGAAAGACTTAACACCCTTGAGTTGTTTTAAACTTGTTTTAACACTTGATTTTAGCACTTGGTTATTAATCAGTTGGATATCAAATATGAGTTTATTAGCAGATATGATGTAAGTATGCATAAATGTAAATGTGCTGAAAAATAAATGACACAGTTAATTTTTATAGAGGTTCGAAGATGGGGTAATTATTTTAATCCTCTCTTCTCCAACTCCTGGAGGAATCCACTATGTAATAGATCTGTTTACAAAGTGGTCAACAGTCTAGAGACAACCTTGGTCACACAGTTGGTTTCTCTTCCGACTCAGCTTCTTCATATGGCAATTGTCTTGCTACTTCAGCTCACTTTCTCAAGCTCTTGGATTTGATCACGAAGCCCTCCAATAACTTGATACTGGTTCGACCTTGAACCTTCCTACAATACTCCTTGGAAAGTAGACCCCTTTTGATTCTTCAAAAGTTTCCTCTTCAACAAATTTGAAGTTATCTTTCCTTCACAACTTGTGTTGGATCGATTTCCTTCGAGTTTCAGGCTTGAGGATTAGCTTGAGTATTCTTGAGAATATTTGCAGGTTAATAGGTTGAATAATGCTTGATTTCTCAGGTATGCAAGGTAACCTTTTCTTAATGAATTTCCTCATCCTTTTATAGTGAACTTTTGAAATTTTGCCCGTTGAAGAGTTCGGCTGATTTCAAAAGTCACTTGTGTTCGTTGGTTTGTCTTGTTTCAGTCCTTGATGTTGACATTTCTTCGTATTTAATGTCTTGCAGCATTGCAACGTTTCTCACACTTGGTGCAGTGCTTCCCTATGGTTTGTTCCTTTTGCACATAACTGGAACTAACACTTTATCTCTGACAACTTTAACATGTTACCATTCTGAGTAATATTCTTGACTTTCATCAATGGATCTCATACATTGTCTTGACTTGACTGCAGTCTTTTATTCCCCAGGTGACTTAAGTTAGCTTCCAATCCTTGGATGACTTATCTGTCACTTCAACTTGAGACATGGCTTCTTGAGTTGACTTGACTGACTCTTCATACAGCTGTTTCACAGCTGATACACCTTCAGTCGAGTTCTTGTTTTTCCTTCTTTGCCATACTCAGCTATCTCGCAGCGGAATCTTCACTTCAGTCTTCAGTTGACTTCTTGTATTTCCAAGCGTAGCTAACTTGACTCAGCTTTTCCAGCCCTATCTATTACAATGTAAATTACAAGGAAAATGGGGAGCCAACTTTCTAGTTTAAGTTTTACATGGTATCATCAAAATCTACAAGATAAATTTCCTAACACCCGTCATCGCAGGCACAAACCTTGCAAACCATCCCATATGTGCGCAATGATGCCTTTTAGGAGATGTTTCCGTTCACTCAAATCCTACAAGAGTTAGAAGAAGAGACCACCGCTCAAACAAACGAAGATTCACTGTACGAGAAGATCCAATCATCCCCACTGACACCATTGTTCCAGCCGATTTCAACTTTGATGAAGAGTGGCTTGCAGCTGAATCAAGTGAGATAATTGAGATTCGTGAGGTCTTCAAGAAAATCTGTGAAGAGATTGAGAATGTTGAAAGACATCAGGCCTCACTCGACTTAAGACTGGACAACAGGGATGCTACCCTCACAACTGACTTGAGAGGGATAATAGTACGGATCAGGGAATGGTCTCAACAGCAATCTGCCATGCGACTCGAATAAGTTCGTTATTTCAAAGCATTATATGGCAGAATGCTCGTCTGGATGGCTGACAACGCTGATATCAAACAAAGGATGCAGGCATACATTGAAAGGCTACACGAGTCTCACAAGACTGAAATGGAGCTGCTGCAAGAATTCCAGAGAAAAGAAATTATGCACCTTGAGAACACAATGAATGACAAATTCTGCCTACTCATGGCTGAAATGAAGTTGGTGGCAGCCGATTCCAAGGCAACTCGCTCAGAATTTTGAGCAGCTTATGCAACAGCGGACTCCAAACACAATTCAGATCTAAGAAGACTCGACTTCATGCTCACAGACATGTTCCCTGGGGTCCCTCTTTCCTTTGATGATGCCAAAAAGGGAGAAGAAGAGTCCCTAAGGAAATTAAAAGAAGAAAAATTGAAGGAAGGTGTAGCTGAGAAGAAAATTGCAGCTGAGAAGGAATGAAAAACAGCTGAGGGGGAACATTCGAAAGATCTTACCTTAATGATAGCTGAAACCCCTCAGCAGGGTCAAATTACTGTCTCCATCCTGAGCAAACTCCCGCAACCCTACCCATTGAGCATTCTGTTGTGCCAATGTCATAGAAAAGAAGAATCATTGAAGCAGGGATTGAGGAGTTTTCCAAAAAGTAGGATGCCTGCGTTCAAGAAGTGCTAAAATAGTATGGTGGTATTCCAGCAGGGAAGGATCAAGATGCTGACTCTGACAATGGATCTGAGCCTAGATCAGTTGAAGAATTCAAAACGCTCGAATCCGAAGGCTATTTTCAAGGAATGTCACTAGCCCAATCCTGGGATCTATACTAGGAGAAAGGTCTTGCTTTGTGTGAAGAAGAAGGTTTAAAGGAGACTTTAGCGATCACTCACCGGAAGCGAGAAGACTCCGTGCAAAGACACACCTAGAGGAAAAGGAGGAAGTGGTGGTGGAAGAGGTTTCCGACTCGACCACAACCCAAGAATATTGAATATGTAGACCTTGGAAAGAAAGGGAAGATCTCTTGGGCTGGCGGGTATGAAAAAGTGGCCAACGGGAAGTGGCAAGAAAGAACGAGAGGCGTAGTTAAGACAAGAAGAGGAGAATGGAAGGCAAACACAACAATGGCTCGAAAGAAAGCGGATGGATGATGTTTCTAAAAGATCTTATGAAAAGACGCAGAGAGCTGCAGAAGAAGAAAGAAAAAAGGGAGAGACCTGATGACTCCGAAAGAGCTAAAGAAGAAAGAAGGAGGCAGCGAAGGCGTTGAAGTGTCGCTGCGAACCCCTTCATGTATATTACTTATGTAATAACATTTCTGTAAGTCATCTGTAATACTTAGTGATTTTCCCTGAAATTTTTCACTTTCTTGTATCCTAGCATAGATATGTGTTTTGCTTTGATAAAGAATGATATGATACCATTTGTAAACAACTATGTAAAGGACAAGAATGTTATGATCAATAAAACGATCTATTTAAGCATACATTCTTGGTTCCGCATTTGTCTACATGTATCTTTGTGGTTTACATTTTGTTGAATGTTTTAAGTTTTGGCATCATCAAAAAGGAGAAAATTGTTAGGAAATTTATTTTGTAGATTTTGATGATACCATGTAAAACTTAAACTAGAAAGTTGGCACCCGATTTTCCTTGTAATTTGTATTGTAATAGATAGGGCTGGAAAAGCTGAGTCAAGTCAGCTATGCCTAGAAATACAAGAAGTCAATCAAGATCAAGTGAAGACTCCGCCGTGAGATAGTTGAGTATGGCAAAGAAGGAGAGTCAAGAACTCGATCAAGGTGTATCGGTGTGAATCAATATGGAGAGTCGATCAAGTCAACTCAAGAAGCCACGTCTCAAGTTGAAGTGATGGATGAGTCATCCGAGGATTGGAAGCTAACTCAAGTCACCTGGGGGAATAAAAGAATGCACGTCAAGTCAAGACAATGAATGAGATCCGTTGATGAAAGTCAAGAATGTTACTCTTAATGGTAACATGTTAAAGTTGTCGAGATAAAGTGTTAGTTCCAGTTGTGTGCAAAAGGAACAAACCAATGGGATGCACTGCACCAAGTGTCAGAAACGCTGCAACTCTGCAAGGCATTAAATACGAGGAAATGTCAACATCAAGGATCGCAACAAGATAAGCCAACGAACACAAATGACTTTTGAAATTAGCCTATCTCTTCGGGCAAAATTTCAAAATTTAACTATAAAAGGCCGAGGAAACTCATTGAGAAAAGGTTACGAACCACGAACAAACAAGCATTATTCAAGCTATTAACCTCGAAATATTCTCAAGTATATTCAAGCAAATCCTCAAGCATGAAATTCGAAGGAAATCGATCTAACACAAGTGTGAAGGAAAGACAACTTCAAAATGTTAAGAGGAAACTTTTGAAGAATCAAAAGGGTCTACTTTCCAAGGAGGATTGCAAGAAGGTTCAAGGTCGAACCAAGATCAAGTTATTGGAGGGCTTCGTGACCATATCCAAGAACTTGAGAAAGTGAGTCAAGAGCAAGGCAACCGCCTGTGAAGAAGTTGAGTCGCAAGAGAAGCCATTTTGTGTGACCAAGGTTGTCTCTAGACATTCACCACGTTGTAAACTGATCTATTACGTAGTAGATTCCTCCAAGAGTTGGAGTAGAGAGGATTAGAAGAATTACCCCATCTTCGAACCTCTATAAAAATTGACTGTGTCATTTATTTTTCAGCATATTTATATTTCTGCATACTTACATCATATCTCATTTGATAAACTCATATTTGTTATCCAAATGATTAATATCCAAGTGCTAAAATCAATTGTTAAAACAAGTTTAAAACAATTCAAAGGGTGTTAAGTCTTCCGCTGATAAAACCAATACAGCCAAGTTAAAGTATAGGTTAAACAACCAAGTTATTCTATCAATAGCTCTATCGAGTCTGTTGAGTGGTTAACTCAGCTGAATAACCAACTTAGCTGTCCCTCAAGGACACAACTGTTTGAGTAAACCCTGTAATAATTTTAAAAGGACTAAAATCTAAAAGTTGGTAAAGTTTATTCAACCCCTCCTTCTAAACCTTACTCACACCCCTTAGGACATATACATTACACATGGGTGCATGCATGGGTCATGCATCCATTCGTGAGCCGAGTCGAACACTCTCCTGCGACTTTGCCCTCGAATTTGACCCCGGCTAGTTCCAAACTCGAAATAACAACTTAAGACGCGTTCTTAAAGGTTTACTTGGCCTCCAAAACAACAAAACGACTCAAAATAATTCAAATTAGTACTAACTAAGGTAGACAGATACAATACACTAATGAGAACTTGATTACAAGGTCTTCAAGACGCAAAGTGACTTGTATTCTTGGCATCCTTCGCATGCTCAGTTTGAGGAGGACTCTTGAATGTTGATGATGCGAATCAACTGGACCATCCAAACATCTTCCTCCACTAGGAATGCACCCTCGGTCTCCTTTTGAATGACTTGAATCAACCCATCGAGCGCATCCTTGAACTTTCTTGCTTGAGCTCTCGTAACCGGACCGACTGGTACCATTACTAGGTCTTTCGTCCGTGGACTCTCATAAGGTGCTAAGATATTATCAAAGTTCGATTGTAAATCTGGATTTTACCAGATTAAGATGGAGGAAGATAGTAAGAAGTTCACAACTTTCATCACACCGCAAAGACACTATATTTGGGATGTGATGCCTACGAGATTGGCCAATGCGCCTTAGATATATCAAAGAAAGATGGATAATCTCATCAAGGATTATTTTAGTATCATGTTCGTAAATATCGATGATATTCTTCTCGCATCAAAGAACATGAAGGATAATCTCAAACATTTGGAAATATTTTCAAGTGTTTGTCACAAAGAAGGATAAATGATTTCAGAAGAAAAGACAGTGATTACTGCAAGATAGATTGAATTCCTTGTAATTGAATCGTTGAATCTAGACTAATCCTACAAAGCCATCTTCTGGAAAAGATACAAGAATTTTCGGATACACTCAAAGACAAGAAACAACTTCAAAGTTTTCTCGGAGTTGTTAATTTTGTTGGAATGTTTATAAATAATTTGGCACATTACATGAATATGTTTAACCCATTACTAAAAAAAGATGTTATATTCCAATGGGAAGATGAACATCAAGAAGGGATAAAGCAGCTTAAGAAAGTTTACAAAAAACTTCCAAAACTTGCAATTCCACAAGAGAATGATGAACTGGTTCTATATATAGATGCGAGTGATTATTGGTGGGCAATATTTCTTACAAAAGCTACATTAAACGGAGAAGTGCCATACAAATATTGCATTAGTCTATTTACGAGACAATGAAGCAAATTGATGGTATATCAACGAGCAAGAATTCTTTGCGCAATGTAAATGCTTTAAAAATGACCTTTATTTTTACAGAGGATACAAGTACCTCAAGCATAGATCCTAAGCTGACAGAAATGTTGGCCCAAAGAAAAGATGATATTCCAGAGTCAAATTCTGAGGCATCAAGTCAACCCATCACGTCTGGGGTAAAGGACGAAGAGATCAATATTAGACCTATGATGAATAATTATAGGATTGATACTAACGAGATTAATGTTTCTTCTTCTTGGTAGGAAAATCAAGAAAATTGGGAGAAACTTATTACAAGACAAGGGATACATCAAGAAAGAACAAAGATTGACACTTACGGAAAATATCCAAGGGTGTGGATATAATTACCAAACTCCAATCCACACGAGGTTAAGCGATGGTATGAATTTGGAGTCTTGGAGTCCTCGCTTCAATCTATACTACCTCATCCGCTTTTTAGGAGATGAAACTATTACCCAAATGGATATAGAAAGTAGTTTACAAGTGTTGGTCCAACAATGAAAGCCTAAAAATACGGCGATACCTTGGAACCGTAATTCATCATGCGGCTCGTAACCCATGGAAAAAGGTAATCATGAGGCCTTTCATTACATTGACTTGGAAGACCACACGAATGAGCTTTAAGCGATCAAGGAAGCAAGTTCGAAGGAGTTACCCTGGTAAAGCCTTTCATCAAGATCAAATTTCAACAAGACGATCATGGAGTTTATGGGCTGTCTTACGGACACTGGAAAAAGTCAAGTTTTCGTTCAAGTTTTATCAAACTTGGTGAACTCGATCATTCTGTTAAACTCCATGATAAGAAAAACAACAAGATTTGTAGAAGACTGTTTGAGAAAAAGATGAGTCTTCTTTGGGAAAACAAGTTGTTGGGGAATAAAGAAACTCGTCGGAAATCTTGTAATATGGCTCATATCGCCACTAGAAAATCAGATTTGCCTAGAATTTCCAAATCAAAAGAGCGAGAATTTGGTAAAGATTCGACCAAAGATTGCTCAGAGACGTCCCAAAGATGGAGAAAGAAAAATAGAAAAACTGCCAAAGTATTCGATATTTCAGAGACCACCACAAAAGTAGATTCCTCGGATTTGGTGCTAGCATGTGACACCACTCAAAAGGAGATTACTGATGTAATAAATTTTTCTTTAATTCTTAATAAAAGAATACTTTTGTTCAACATGTGTTTATAATGTTTCATTAATTGATCCCTTTGAAGAATTATCTTATACACTTGGAGTAGGAAATGAACCAAAGTTGTGCTGAGCCATTGCTAAAGGAGTCGATTAACTTGTAGACTATCTTCCATGTTGGTGAGGTACGATGGTGACGTCTGTCAAATGATCTAGGCAGTAATTTATCGACTGGTGGCTTTGCAAACCATGCCACTCGGTGCGATTTTTGGTCAAAGAAAAGTATGAATTTGAAGGGATTTATTAATTTTACGAAAGCATGTTGGGCCTGATATGGTCGTAATGGGCTATTTCCATTTTCACTTATAAACTTTAGTTTGGAACTGATAACATAGAATCATGAGATCTTTGCAGAATTATGTCCTGTTTAGTTTATCGGCTGGAAACCAGACATGATCTAGTTAAAACCTCTTAATAGAGATTGAATCTAAGTAGGTGTAATAATGCCACGAACGAAACATATGACAAAAAATGAGGGTGCTCATACTCTGTGATATCTGGAACGAACTTGATCATGATTCCTTATTTGCTATAAATAATATATATTGGATACTTATATGAATAATTGATTGCTTTTATTAAGGAATACCAAAGTTGTAACTGAAATCTTAAACGAGGCCATTCCTGATTTTACCCCAAAAATATTGGTGTACTACTATAAATATTTGAAAGTAAATAGTGTCAAAATTGTCAAAAATAATTAGTTAGTATTTGAAGTTGCACTTGCACCTTAATGTCTTGGGTTCAAACATTTACTATCGCGAAGTGAGGGGTTGGGGTTTGCTCCTCCTCTCCCAGTGATTAGGATCATCCTTAAGAAGGACGAATGTCCCATAGTCTGAAGAAAGTGTGGGGTCTGTGCTCCAACTAGTGTGGGGATATTCTGGGTCGTAAAGAAAAAAAAACCATTGTTACGTAATAAATGAAGCAATTCGTTCTGTATAGAGAGGTTGTACACTAGTACTAGAACATATCTACTACATATTTAGAAATTCAACGGGGATTTTTAAGAACTTAAGGCTGTGATTGGTTGTACTTTCATTTTGTCCATTTTCATTTCTGAGTAAATAGTGGTAAATTGTTTTTTGAAAAGTGAAAATAGAATGGATAGAGAAAACATAATAATTGTGTTGATGTGATGGAGAATCTTTAATAGATATTGATTGTTTGTGAAATTTTTTGTGGAAATAATAATGTAAAACATAATGTAAGAAAATTGAATAAAAATAAAAAATTGAACGAAAAATAAGCAATATGGATATCTTTTTATGCCTTTTGTTATCAAGATTAAGAGAAAAATAACAAAATTATGATAAATTAAAGAAATCACCAAAATTATTTATATGAATAGGAGGAGGAGAGATAAATAAATAATATAATTGGGTATTGAGAAGTGTAAAAATAAAATAGAAAAATGAGTTAATTTTAAAAGGAAATGAGATTTTCTTTTTTAAAAAAAACACACTCATTTCACAAACTATCACAATCTATAAAATATTTTCTCTCAAAAATGAAAATTTTGAAAACAATTTCACAACCAATTACACCTTAAATTACTACTACTCCACCTATCCTTCCGGTATGAGACCGCAAATTCAAGCTTTTTTAAAGAATATGACATTCTTTTAACAAAATTACACAAATAGTTTAACAAAACATTCGCTTTAATAAAATAATAAAAAACGGTGATTAGTTCACAGTCTTCTCGAAAAGGTCGGCTTGAATGAAGCCGTTCTTATGTTACAAATTTATTTCCTTTTTCAAATTTAAAACGGTGTGAAAAAGACGTTTCCAACATTTGATATTTTTTTATTTTTCCCGAAAGAATTTTTTTGATTATTATTTGTTAGCCAATTTCTCCTCTTAAATTTATTTTTGTTGATTACAATGTATTGGTTACAATGGGAAAGCCTTCACAATGGCTCAATTACAAACTGAAATGAACTATTCTATTACAAAAGAAATTGAGGAACTTGAAGCGCAAGCCGAGTCGAGATATTATCTCTATCCGCAAGACAATTATGTCGGCTAGTGCTCACGGTTTGACGTATTGCCTCCAAAGATAAAACGGCTTCGTCTTCTCGTGGTAGTAGCACCACTAACACGAAGCTCCTTCAACGAAAAAATGTTGAAGATGGGTTCTTTGGACCTTTTTGTGCAGAATGCAGAAGTATGGCTTTGTGTATGAATATTTGCTATGTACCAACTGCAATGCACTCAAATGAATTTATAGACAAACACACCTGCAGGAGATAACAAAAAGTAGTGGGCATTAATCCAATTGTAACATCCCGGATGTTACACCCCACTACTCTATAATGCAGACAAGTAGTGGGCTCTTTCGAGGATGACCACTACATTTGGAGTTACTAACTCCAATAAATACACCTAACCTGGACACCTACAATGTCCAGATTCATTGGGCTCCAACATCCAACAAATACTCAATCTGGGCCAAGCCCATTTTCGAGTGGCAAAACTTTAGTGGACTGGACCGGGCCCAATAAGGCGGCCGCCCCCGCCAAGCCAAGTGCGAGCCCAAGCCCGGGCCCAGTCCCAGCCCGGCCGAGGCCGAGGCCGAAGCGCAGCGCGCGTGTGGCCCACTTGTGATCATCCACTTGTGTTATAGTTTATACAACAAATAACACCTTCAAGTAAATAAACTAGGATAAACTATGATTTATATTCCATGTGGGATAAGGCATAAGCCTTTCATCTCCCTTTAAATAATCTTTACATAATGCCCATTTATGTGGCTACCTTCGTGTATTAATTTCTCACTCACCGAAATTAGGTTTTGAGAAATAAAAATACTACGAACATCTACTCTAACGTAGATTAATAATATATAATTTAATTCCTCCAGAATTAAATATTTAGCCACCGAAAAATTGGTCAAAGTCGGGTCGATACCCTCTTTATCAAAACCAAAATTTCCAACAATCCCCCACATGAGTGGAAATTAATGTATGCATGAATGCAAACACGCAAACCAGTCCTCAAGAGACAATATTGCATTCGGAAAGGTAGCTTATGGCTTTGAACCTTCCATAGTCAATACCATCGGGTACATGGCGGCTTAGTGGACGTAATGCCTTAAACTATTCCTCCACGGTGTATACCGAGTCAACAACGATGTTAACACAATAAGGTCTCAACACCTTCTGTTCTCACGTTTTGTGTCCGTTTCGGCCATGGACACCACTTTGGATTCATAAGTGTTACTTTGAAGCGACCCGCACTTCTCACTTATATAGGTGATCTCCTATCCGAGTATCCTGCCATACTCAACCTCAACGAGGTGTAGGAATCATTAAAAGTCAAATGACTTAGCCTCACCACAACTTTGCAGGTGTTTCAACACTTGGTTTTGCTTTCTAGGGATGGGTTATAACATTGTTTCCAAGTGTTACAACATAACCTTCATAGTTTAGTTTTCCCATTGAACCAAGTTCTTGGGATCTCCGTCATCATGGTTGGGTTACCACTATGATAGTTATTTTTACTTTGTGGACTTCAAGCCCATTCCCTCTAGCAATTTACCCAATTGATCTCGATTGATCCTTTTGTCAAAGGATCTCGCCAAATTGTCTTTTGACTTTACGTAGTCAATTGACATCACACCATTTGAGATCAATTGTCTAGCGGTATTGTGTCTCCGACGAATATGTCTAGACTTACCGTTATACATATTGCTCTGCGTGCCCTTCCTATAGCCGCTTGGCTATCACGGTGAATCATCACGAAGGCACAAAGCTTCCTCCAAAGATGGAATATCTTCCAAAAAGTTTGAAGCCATTCTCGCTTCTTCACCAGCTTTATCCAAAGCTATAAACTCGATTCCATGGTGGACCGAGCTATACACGTTTGCCGTGGACTTCCACGATCTTCGCACCACCTCCAATGGTGAATATGTATCCACTAGTTGAATAAGAATCTTTCGAATCGAAATCCAACTAGCATCACTATATCCTTCAAGTACAATGGATATCTTGAGTAGTATAGCCCATAATCCAAGGTATACTTCAAGTATTTTAACACCCACAGTTAACGCTTTCCAATGCTCATGGCTTGGATTGCTCGTGAACCTACTCAACATATTTCTGAGGTAGGCCAAGTCCGGGCGTGTACAATTTGTGATGTACATCGACCGCCTATTATACGTGAGTATTCCATTCGAGCCACTGGTTACGCTTTTATTAGCAACCGGATGTATACTTAAATCAATGGGCGTCTTTGACGGTGAATCAAAAGCATTGAATTTCTTGAGCACTTTCTCCACATAGTGGGATTGTGACAAGATAATTCCATTAGGAGTTCTCGCTGATTTTTATCCCAAGGATTACATCAAGAGTCCCCATATCCTTCATGTCAAAGTTCCTCTTTAACATTCTTTTAGTCTCCATGATAGTATCATGACTCACGCCCATGATTAACAAATCGTCTACGTATAGACAAACTATGACAAATGCTTCGATGTCCCTTTGAAATATACGCATTTATCACACTCGTTGATTTTAAAACCATTTGACAACATCGTATTGTCAAACTTAAGATGCCATTGTTTTGGAGCTTGTTTGATCCGTACAAGGATCTTATTAACTTGCACACCTTCTTTTCTTGACGGGTGCAACAAACCCTTCAAGTTGTTCCATGTATATTTCAAAGATCTATCTCTCCATTCGTTAAACGCCGTCTTGCGTCCATCGATGAATCTCTAGATTGCAAAGCGCAAAGCAAAGAACCGCAAGAAGCACCCGAATAAGACGCAATCCTCGAATTCTTTCGAGAATAGGTGTCAAAGAAGTCATATCCTTCTTTTTGTTTAAAGCCTTTGGCTACAAGTCGTGCTTTATACTTATCAATAGTTCCATCCGCTTTATACTTCTTCTTTAGGATCCATTTACATCCTAAAGGTTTATGACCAAGCCAGGAGATCAACCAACTCCCAAGTATGGTTCGCGAGAATGGATTCGATTTCACTATTGATAGCTTCTTGCCGGAGCGAGCATCCGGATCGCTTAGAGCCTCTTTAATTGAGTTTGGCTCACCATCTAACATAAATGTTATGTAATCGGCCCAAAAGACTTAGCCGTCTTAGACCTCTTATCGCGTCTAGGTTCTTCACTAATTGGTGTTGAACCATTTGCGATTTCGTGAGTTCTTTTATTAGTACTCACTTCTAATTTTTCTCTACAAGGGTAGACATCCTCAAAGAATACAACATTCCTTGATTCAATTATGGTACCTTGATCATTTCCGGATTTTCGACTTATGTATCATAAACCTATATGCACTACTTTGGTATGCATATCCCACAAAGACACAATCAACTGTCTTTGGTCCAATTTTAACTTGTTTTGGTTCGTATTGCTACCTTAGCCAAACACCCCACACTTTAAGGTATTTATAAAGCTTACGATTTTTCCACAATTCGTAAGGTGTCTTATCTTTCCTTTAAGTGGTATTTTATTCAATATGTGGTTGGTCGTTAAAAATGACTTCCCCACATATTGCAGGGTAATCCGGAACTTATCAACATGGCATTCATCATCTCTTTTAGAGTCCGGTTTTTTTGCGTCAAAGAACACCGTTGGATCGTGGTGAATATGGTCTTTGTTGTTTGATGAATTATGCCCGACCGAGTACATAGTTCTTCAAATGGTGCAACATATTCGCCACCTTATCACTCCGAATTATTTTAATCCGCATTTGCCAAGTTGATTTTCAACTTCATTTTTATAATTCTTAAAAGCCTCTAATGCTTCATCTTTGCTTCTTAACAAGTATAAGTAGCAAAACCTTGTGCAATCATCAATAAATGTGATGAAATATTTTTACCACCTTTAGTTTGCACAAATTTTAAACACACATCGGTGTGTATCAACTCTAAAGGTGAAGTGCTCCTTTCAATGAATGAAACGGTAATTTAGCCATTTTAGCTTCAACACAAACTTCACATTTTCTTTGTGAGTTTACTTCTGTAAATTAATTAATTCTAAATTTACCAATCTTTTTATAGCATTCAGATTTACATGTCCTAATCTAATATGCCATAAATTAGAGCACTCAACAATATAAACAGAAGAAGATTCATTCTTATTCATATTCTCGCCAAAACGGCGTACAATCATTACATTCATTTTGAACAATCCTTTGTCTAGATAACCCCTACCAAGGAACTGTCCAAATTTGCTAAGTACAAACTTTTCGGACTCAAAAACTAGTCTAAACCCATGGTTGACCAAAGCGAACCCGAAACTAGATTTTTGCGGATGTCCGGGACATGCAAAGACATCCTTCGACTTCAACTCCTTTCCCGAAGTCGGCTTTAGCACCACCGTTCCAACGCCAAAGAACATCAAGAGGCGTGATTCCCCATATGGAGCTTCCTTCCGGTCGATGGGATGTAAGAAGAGAATGCATCCTTATCAGAACAGACATGGCAAGTGGCACCGGTATCCACAAACCATTCTTTCGGGTTATCCACCATATTGGCTTCAAACACCACCGCCGACATGTCAACTCGACTCCTCCCTTTCTTCAACCACATTGGCATTGGACTGCGGTTTGGTTTTTTTTTGGTGACGTGATCCTTTTGCCATATGGTTCGGTTTGCCACGATTGTAGCAAGCTCCCTGGAATTTTCAGTTCCGGTTTCTTGCCTTTATCGTTAGGCCTTTTCTTCGAGTTACTTGACGAGCCGTGCTCCATCAAGTTGGCTTTTGACTCCATAGGGACAAGCATGGACTTAGAGTCAATCCTCCTATTGTCTTCCTCAATTCTCGAGTTTGAGAATCGATCCTCTAGTCCCATCTCCTTTCGCTTATGTTTGAGATAATTCTTGAAATCCCTCCAACTTGGGGGCAATTTCTCAATCAAGGCGGCCACTTGAATGCTTCCGCAAAGCCATTCCTCGGCAGAGATTTCATGTAGGATCAACTGGAACTTGAACTTGTTCCATCACGGTTTTAGAATCAACCATCACAAAATCCAAGAACTTATCGACAACAAATTTCTTTGTCCAAGCATCCTCGGTTTTGTACTTCTTCTCCAAAGAATCCCACAATTCTTTGGAGGATTTCACAAAGACAATACACATCTGTAAAGTGCATCACTAAGTCCGTTTAGGACATAGTTACGACACAGAAATCACCTGGCCCCATGCATCAAACGCAACGCGTTTGCCAAAGATTTGTTTCGTTCTCGGCAACAACGGGAGCGTCCTCGGTCGATCTTCGCCGATTCGGGAGTAGTCGATAAAACAAGCATTTTTCTGCCATCTCTTGAAGTCGAAACCCATGAATTTTTTTCGGTTTTTCACTTGGCGGGGAGGGATGATTGGGGTTCCCGCTTGAGCTTGCCATCGTGAAGTTCGATAATTGTCTTGCGATTGTTGATTACAATGTATTGGTTACAATGGGAAAGCCTTCACAATGGCTCAATTACAAATCGAAATGAACTATTCTATTACAAAAATGTAAACAGGAACTTGAGCGTAAGTTTTAGTCGAGATATTATCTCTATCCGCAAGACAATTACGTCCCGGCTAGTGCTCACGGTTTGACGTATGCCTCCAAAGATAAAACGGCCGTTTCTCGTGTAGTAGCACCACTAACACAGAAGCTCCTTGAACGAAAAATGTCAAGATCAAGTTCTTGGACCTTTTTTGTGCGTAATGCGTAGTATGGCTTTGTGTATGAATATTTGCTATGTACCAACCGCAATGCACTCAAATGAATTTATGACAAACACACTGCAGGAGATAACAAAAAGTAGTGGGCATTAATCCAATTGTAACATCCCGGATGTTACACCCCACTACTCTATAAATACAAGTAGTGGGCTCTTTTCGATGACACTTCGTTGGAGTTACTAACTCCAACAATCACACGAACCTGGACACCTACAATGTCCCATTCATTGGCTCCAACGATCCAACAAATACTCAAATCAGGCCAAGCCCATTTTCGAGTGGCAAAACTTTAGTGGACCTCGACCCGGCCCAATAGGGCGGCCGCCTGTGCCCGTGCCCGTGCCCATGCCCAAGCCCAAGCCATCCCAAGCCCGTAGCCGAGGTCGGCGGGCGGCGGCGCAGCGTGTGGCCCACTTGTGATCATCCACTTGTGTTATAGTTTATACAACAAATAACACCTTCTAGTAAATAAACTAGGATAAACTATGATTTATATTCCATGTGGGATAAGGCATAAGCCTTTCATCTCCCTTTAAATAATCTTTACATAATGCCCATTTATGTGGCTACCTTCGTGTATTAATTTCTCACTCACCGAAATTCGGTTTTGAGAAATAAAAAATACTACGAACATCTACTCGGAACGTAGATTAATAATATATAATTTAATTCCTCCAGAATTAAATATTTAGCCACCGAAAAATTGGTCAAAGTCGGGTCGATACCCTCTTTATCAAAACCAAAATTTCCAACAATTTTTTATTTTAATGTTAAAACTTAAAAGTGATATCTAACCAACAATTAAATAGAGATGTCAAGGGTTGGAGCCTCTCAGGGTACAATGGTGGAATAATTAATATTGAGGGCTTCAAGCGAACTCGGTGGGAACATGCGGATTTGGATGAAAGGAGTCGGCATGAAACAATCACTGGGGACGACTCTTGTGCATGGTAGTTAAGGATATTAGGGATCCGAGAGCCATTGTGTGATCTCGCGTGTGATTTACATGGGGATAGTTCCGAGGAGCCGATGATGTTTTCGAGGACTAGTCATATGTAAATATGGAATCTCAGTTATAAAAAAAGTAGAAATTTCTTGTTCTTGTAAAATAAAGAATATGAACAAGTAAAATTATAAAGATTATTGGTTTTACTTTTAGAATTAATAAAATAAATAAATATCAATATAATTAATATTTATAATAAATAAATACGATATGCATATTCGGGGAACGAGTATGAGAATGGAGAATCCCCATTTTATATAATATGAATGGGAAGAGGGATGAGGATATAAATACCATCTTTATCCCATCACCGATTCTAGAGAAGCACATAATCTCCATCTCCGCTCCTATTCTTGAATTAACTGGAGATTCCTCGTCTCATTTTATTTGCCAATGGGGATGGTTCTCCACGGGGATGTCGTTATCCCTAAATGCAGGTGATAGAATTCATATTAGAAATATACATGTAACAGTACAAAACAAATGCCTTAAGACACTCCATACATCGCACAGGTAAAAGACTGGTTATATTTAAACCATGCACATATTATGTAAAAAGTATAATTACATGCCCCCGACTAATTAGTGGGTGGGATCCATTGCATACAAGAGCAGCCATTTCTTTTCCTTCTTGATTATTATATATCACTTTTAACATTGGAATAAATAATTTATAAATTTGAAATCAACTTTTACCAAACAATTGAAAAATAAAACTTTGTTGCTGGAAACAGAAAACGTCTCTCTTGAGACCGTTTCCTAATTCTAAAAAGAACAAAAATATGTGACTAAAAAACGGCTTTGTGTTATAAATAATTAGAAATTAATACTGCAAAATAAGCCTTAAGAAAAAGAATAAGATAAAATGAAAAAGAGGTGTATTTCTTATGAATCAGATGATGTCTATTTATAATAGGTTACATGTCATTATCAAAGTACTATACAAGTACTGGGCAACGTTAGGCACTGTGCAAGTTTGATTTTTCTCAATCGTCTTTCACTGTGTATGATATGTCCATCTATTTTTTTATCACACTCCCCCTTGGACGTATTATAATTGTATGAGTGTGCCTCATTAAAAACCTCAAGCCAAAAGAACCATGTGGGAAAAAATCGGACATAAGGGAAAAAGAGTACATTCTCAAATCTCGACTTTGTGCATAAGCTGCCTCGTTAAAAACCTTAAGCTGGAAAAACCCAATGGGATAAAAACCATACAAAAGGGAAAAAGAGTACAACACACAATATATTCGCTCCCACTGAAATGAAGAATATTAGATGCACAACTGATTCATTAATCTTGCTTTGTATGGACTCTTCTCATTCCAATGTCGTAAACCAATTTCTCAAATGTAGACGTCGACAAGGATTTTATAAATAAATTAGCAAGATTATGGCAGGAGCGAATCTGCTGAATATTCACCTCTCCATTTTTCGGGAGTTCATGTGTATGGAAAAACCTTGGTGAAATATGTTTGGTTCTATCATCTTTTATGTAACCCCCTTTTACTTGAGTTATACACGTTGCATTATCCTCATAAATAATAGTAGCAGTATCTGTAAACGGCTTTAATTGACAACTATTTCGAATATGAGATATAACAGATCTTAACCAAACATATTCTTTTCCAGCTTCATGAAGAGCAATTATCTCAGAGTGATTAGAAGAAGTAGCCACTAATTTTTGTTTGGTAGATCGCCATGATATAGTTGTACCATTATAACAAAATATATAACCAGATTGTGATCGAGCTTTGTGCGGATCTAATCTATATCTCGCATCAGCATAACCAACTAATCCAGAGTTAGTAGATTCATTTGAGTAGAATAATCCCAAATCTATAGTACCACTGAGGTATCGAAAAATATGTTTAATACCATTCTAGTGTCTTCTAGTTGGTTCAGAACTGTATCGATCAAGTAGATTAACAGCAAAAGCGATATATGGTCTGTGCATTGTGCTAAGTACATTAATACTCCAATAGCATTGAGATAAGGTACTTTAGGACCAAAAATCTCTTATCGGACTCCTTTGGTTGAAATGGATCTTTATTTGGGTATAAACTTAAATGACGACCATAGGGGTACTCAAGGAATGAGTATTGTTTGAACAATTGTTTTTGTATAAGCAGATTGGTGGATAAGAATTCCATTATCTTTATGATCTAGCTCAAGACCAAGGCAGAGTTTGGTTTTCTCAAGATCTTTACCTCAAACTCTTTCTTTAGATATTCAACAACATTAGATAACTCTTCAGGAGTGCCAATCAAATTAAAGTCATCGACATATACAACTATATAGCAAATCCGGTACCTGACCTTTTAATAAAAACACATGGACAAATAGGATTATTTTTGTAACCTTCCCTAGAAAGGTATTCATTCAGCCTATGATACCACATGCGACCAGATTGCTTTAATTCATATAACGATCTTTGCGGTTTGATCCAAAGATATCTCACGAGGAGTGTCTCGACTTTAGTATTTTATATCCATCGAGATTTTCATATAAGTATCAGAATCTAGTGAACCATAGAGATATGTCGTTACTACGTCCATTAAACGCATACCCAAACTTTCATGGACAACCATACCAATGAGCAAACGAAACTTGATTGTATCCATTCTAGATGAATATGTCTCATCATAATCTATCCCAGGTCTCTGAGAGAATCCTTGAGCTACGAGTCGGGCTTTATATCTCACGACCTCATTGTTCTCATTTCTTTTCCGAACAAATACCCATCTCGTATCCTATGGGCTTTACATTGTATCGGAGTTCGAGTAATTTTCCCAAATACATTTCGTTTCTCCAGGGAAGCTAACTCATATTTTATTGCTTCCTCCCATACGGGCCAATCAGGCCTTTGGCTACATTCTATTATAGAATATGGTTCACTATCATAATCATCATCAATGATTTCTTGAGCAACCGAGAATGCAAATTTATAGAATGTGGTCATACCTCATTACAATAGCTCAAGGGATTCTCAGTGCTATTAGAATTTTTAATCTGAATATTTTCTGAGATATTAGGCTCTACAAATTCATCTGGAGCTTGCTCATTAGTATCAATTTTTCCTTTTCTTTTTCGAGGAACAATATCTTTTGAGCCAATAGGTCCACCACGTTTTTGTCGTGGGATATTATCATTCTTTTTCTTATGTTCTTGGGAACAATAATATCGGGCCGGAACATTTGCCACCGAATATGAGACTTAAAACGTTACTAGTATCATTAAATGTATCAGGAAGTTTACTGGCAATATACTGCAAATGAATGATTCTACTCACCTCACTTTCACATTTAGGAGTACCGCGTCCAAATAGGATAAACTTTATTCATTCCAGGAGAGATTCTCAACTGGCATTTGTTTATCATTTTGCAACACATCTCTATTCTTTCCCATTGACGGAAATGTTGTTTCATCAAAATGACAATCTGCAAAACGAGTTGTAAATAAATCTCCCGTCATTGGTTCTAAATATCGAATAATTGACGGAGAATCAAATCCAACGTATATACCAAGTCTACGTTGTGGACCCATTATTATCCTCTGAGGAGATGAAATCGGCACCTGAACAGCACACCCGAAAGTGCGTAGGTGTGAAATATCTGGCTCAAAACCAAGAGTTAATTGCATAGCAGAATGCATATGATAAGCAGTAGGGCGTAATCTCATAAGTGATGATGCATGTAATACTGCATGGCCCCATGCTATACTAGTGAGCTTTGATCTCATTAATAATGTCCGAGCAATGACCCGAACTCGTTTAATCACGGATTCTGCCATCCCATTCTGAGTATGAACATGTGCTACTGAATGTTCAACATTAATTTCTAGTGCTGCGCAATATTCATTAAAACTTTTTGATGTAAATTCTCCGGCATTATCCATTCTTATATTCTTAATAGGATAATCAGGGAAATATGCTCGGAGTTTAATAATTTGCACTAATAATTGAGTAAATGCAATATTTCTAGTAGATAATAAGCATACGTGTGACCATCTGCATGATGCATCTATTAAGGCCTTAAAATATCTAAATGGTTCACTTGCTGGATGTATTGGTCCACAAATTTCATCAAGAATACGCTATAAAAATGATGGTGATTCATAACCAACCTTTTTCATTGAAGGTCTAGTAATGACTTTTCCTTGTGAACACGATTCACATAAATAATCTTTCGAAATCAACATTTTTGTACCTTTCAATGGATGTCCATTGGTATGCTCAACAATTATACGCATCATAGTAGATCATGGGTGTCTTAGGCGATCATGCCATAACCCAAATATATCATGATTTACCAGCTTCTAAAGCATGGTAGAGTAGGATTCAAAGGCTTTAATTGGGATATAATACAATCCAAAAATTGTTGCTTCAAATTTCTCGTGGACATTCTTCTTGCCCATTTTATATGATATGATACATAGACACTCTTTATCATGGTCATTTAGTGTCTTTAAATGATATCTATTATCATACACATCTTTAAAACTTAGTAGATTTCTTTTTGATCTACTAGATAATAATGCATTTTCAGTCTGCAGGATTGTACCATTAGACAATATTAATGTTGCATTCCGGGAGCCATCAATAATCTCAACGGGACCAGATATAGTTGTATTTCGTGCTTTGCGATTATACACACGAGAAATATACTTTATTCGTTAATATAGAGTGCATTGTTGCACTATCAAAAAGACAATAGTCTTTTCTTCTCGATGTTTCCCATATATACCGATTTAACATTTTGAATTAATGTTATGCTATTATTCTTATGATTTTATATATAAAAGTTTCTATCAATGTGAAACAACTAAGTAATAACATAGATGTATAAAAAAATTTAAACATAAAAATTTTATTCGACAACATGACATTACATAATCATCTAATTATTACATGTTAAAAATAATTGCCCATGCAAACAAAGGAAAAACCATGAAGATAAGAAGATTAATCATAAGCCAAAAATGCTCTGGAGGATATTCTCCAACAAAAAGTAGGATAATGTTCAAGAAGACTAATGTAATGAGATACATTACAATTAAGTTAACCATTTTCTTGAAATGAAATAATGTGAAGTTTTAGAAAAGTGATAGAATATGTGTGAATTTATTGAATGAAATGTTGGTATATTTAAAAATAAAAATCTTTGTTCAGTGAGTCGTTAACTAGCCGTTGGGGGAGGAAAAATTTGAATGTGAAATTATAAATGATTAGTAGAATTATAATGATATTTTGTGAATGAAATAATAAACACAAATATTGTGATAAAAATATCATTCATATAAAAGGTTCAACCCGAAAATATATCTTCCCAGGAAAATACATATAAGCATAATAAAAACATTCCCACTCTTACAATACCAACAGAATTACATGAAATATTTTAGAAACTAATTTAAAGCATAGATATCATTGCTTATATATTTCCGTCCCCAATCAAATGATCAATCCTTCCTTTTGGATGTTCAAAGAAATCAACAACATCCAGATGTGTAATATCCACATTTACGTCATCAAAATTATCATCTTCAGGATGATCTGAAGTGAAATCTGCTTCAGCATTTTTATCTTTCTTGCGAAGTGATGCTTGATAAAGCTCCACTAAATGTTTTGCCGTATGACAAGTACGTGACCAATGACCTTTTATTCCACATCGGTAACACTTCTCTCCACCATTCTCTGGATTTATCACTTTCTCTTTTCCTTTCTTATGATTTTTGTTCCAGTTCAAATGGTTACTTGTATTTTCGTGATTTGAATTATTCTGTCTACTACGATTATATGGAGTAAACCTTCCACGACCACGACCACGACCGCGACCACAACCTCTCCCACGGCCTCTTGAAAATATTGAAATTTTGAGCTCTAGTCGCATTCACTTCAGGGAATGGAGTAGATCAGTAGGTTGTGATTCATGATTTTTTATCAATAATTCATTATTTTGTTCGACCACAAGAAGCGCACGAAATCAAGTCGAATACTTTGTGAAACCTTTTTTCGGTATTACGCTGCAGAAACAAACCGATGCATGAAAAGTAGAAAATGTCTTTTCAATCATATCTCTATCTGTAATACTTTCTCTACATAATTTCAATTTGAAGAAATTTTAAATATCATGGAGTTATATTCACTTATGGATTTGAAATCTTGAAACCGCAATTTTATCCAATCATATCGGACTTTTGGGAGTATAACCAACTTCAGGTGGTCATATCTTTCCTTCAAATTTTTCCAAAGGATAGATGGATCTTTTACCGTAAGGTATTCAAATTTTAAATTTTCATCCAGATGATGACTGAGAAAAATCATAGCCTTACCTTTATCTTGTGCAGATGCACTATTTCCTTCTTCGATAGTATCACCAAACCTTTAGCGTCTAGATGAATTTCAGAATCGAAAACCCATGACATATATTTTTTCCAGCGATATCAAGAGCAATAAAATCGAGTTTTGCGAGGTTAGCCATAATGAAAATTCAAATTAAGAAAATAATATAACTTACCACACTCACCAAAAATTTTAAAGATGGCTAGAGACTCGTCTTTGTAATGTGTTATAAATAATTAGAAATTAATCCGCAAAAATTCCTTGCTAAGAAGAAAAATAAGATAAAATGAAGAAGAGGTGTATTTCTTATGAATCAGACGACACCTGTTTATAATAGGTTACATGTCATTATCAAAATATTATGCAAGTACTATATATTTTTATAATTTTCAACCAATATATCATTTTCAATCAAAATGTCATTGTTGTCGAATACTAT
Source organism: Rehmannia glutinosa (assembly GCA_016081115.2). NCBI lineage: Eukaryota > Viridiplantae > Streptophyta > Magnoliopsida > Lamiales > Orobanchaceae > Rehmannia > Rehmannia glutinosa. The sequence continues at coordinate 60,581 of JABTTQ020002932.1, forward strand.
GCATCCATGTGCAAATTTGATTTTCCTCGTGCAAATTTGATTTTCCTCGTCCATTTTCAATGTGTATCATATGTTTATCTATTTTTCATCACACATTACGATTTCTTCTAAAGACGGACAATCTTGTCGCCATTTTTGACTATTTTATTAACGTATTTTTTTTCTAACACTGTTTGTGTAATTTTGTTGAAAAAATGCTATATTTAGAAGGCCGGCAAATTCATGAGAGCTGACTCTCTACACTTTTTTTCTTCTCTTCTCAATCAAAGTTACAGAATAAATTCATGAGAGCTCACTAATCTCTATTCATTTTCTTCTCTTCTCAATCCAAGTAACAGAATCCCTTCAAACCCTCAGATTTTCACACACACACACACACACACACACACTCGTACATCTCTGAAGCTGAAAATGAGCTGGTGGTGGGCTGGTGCTATTGGCGCTGCAAAGGTTTATCGGTCGTTACCTAATCACCGTCCCTATATATAATACATAAATTTCTGTTTCTTTTTTAAGTTATATTTCCACATTTTTCAATGGTAATTTGTGTTTTTTGATCTGTAATTTATTGGGAAAACAGAAAAATCTCGAAGAATATGAGGCACCCGCGAAGCACCAGAGCGTAGCCCTGATAATCGGCGTAACTGGAATCGTCGGCAACAGCCTGACGGAGATATTGCCGCTCTCCGACACCCCCGGCGGGCCATGGAAAGTCTACGGCGTCGCTCGCCGTCCCCGCCCCAACTGGAATTCGGACAATCCGATTCACTACATTCGCTGTGATGTATCCGACCCGGACGATACCCGGGTCAACCTTTCAACTCTAACCGATATCACCCATGTATTTTACGTCGCCTGGGTTAACAGACCCACCGAGGCCGAAAATTGCGAAGCCAATGGTAAAATGCTTAAAAACGTGCTTGATGTGATAATCCCTAATTGCCCCAATTTGAGGCACATTTGTTTGCAGACTGGGAGAAAGCATTACGTCGGGCCATTTGAATCGTTCGGGAAGATAAAATCCCATGATCCTCCCTATACCGAAGATATGCCCCGTTTGGATTACACGAATTTTTATTATATCCAGGAGGATATCTTGTTTGAGGAGGTGGATAAGAAAGAGGGATTAACTTGGTCCGTGCATCGTCCCGGGACTATATTCGGGTTCTCACCGTATAGTATGATGAATTTGATCGGTACACTTTGTGTTTACGCGGCAATTTGTAGGCACGAGGGGGCAATTTTGAGATTTCCGGTTGTAAATCTGCTTGGGATGGTTATTCGGATTGCTCGGATGCGGATTTGATTGCCGAGCATCAAATTTGGGCCGCGGTGGATCCGTACGCGAAGAATGAGGCATTTAATGTGAGCAATGGTGATGTTTTTAAATGGAAGCATTTTTGGAAAGTGTTGGCTGAGCAATTTGGGGTGGTATATGGGGAGTATGAGGAGGGGCAGAAGGTGAAACTCGAGGAGGTGATGAAGGATAAAGGCCCGATATGGGATGAGATTGTGAGGGATAATGGATTGACGCTGACTAGATTGGAGGATGTTGGGAATTGGTGGTTTTGTGATGTTATACTCGGAATTGAGTGTCCGTTGGATACGATGAACAAGAGCAAGGAACACGGGTTTGTTGGATTTAGAAGCTCCAAGAATTCGTTCGTTTCTTGGATCGATAAGATGAAAGCTTACAAGATTGTTCCTTAGTTTGATTAGTTATCCCGGCCCCCCGGGTAATCCTGGTGCAGTAGATACATTCCATAGTTTCTGATATCTGTTTGTGTTTTTCTTGGCATTTCAAAATATACCATGTTTGTTGAGTTATGCTTGTGGGGAAAAAGGAAGAAGAGGGAAAATGATGCTTCTGCTATCTTGATCTATTATGTGGCTTGTAAAATGTAAACTGTAGTGAAGTTTTGTTCACCGAGTCTAGTTAATGATGTTATAGAATAGTACAGTAATGAAAGCAGGCTTATGTATGGTTATGAATATGTATTCTACGAAGCTTTAGGGGGCGGTGGGGCCCTCACGGATGGGTTCATAATTTTTGTTTTTACGAATGTGTATTCTAGCAGAATTGGTGATTGCCAATTTTGTTATATACTAGTATGATGCACGTGCGTTGTATGTGAACAATATGTTTGTGCTAATTTAATTAAGAGTAACTTAATTATTAATATTTAATTTAATATTAAGAATATTATTCATATTGTAAAATTTACAATATCAGTTTGACTTTATTAGAAATTTGCAACTTGTTTTTTATGTAATAAGATAATGAGTAGGTCTCTTGTAAGACCGTCTTACGGATCCTAATTCATAAGACGGATTTTATTAAGAAAAAAATCTACGCACTTGTGGAATTGAACCCGCAACCTATACATCCTTAAGGTGGTGTTTTACCACTACACTACTAATATTTGTTGTGCAATTTAAGTGTAACCATGTATATAAAGTCATTCATAAATACGCCTGGTAAATTGAATAAAATTAAAAACGCCTCTAAATGAAGAGGCTAAGAATCGAACACAAGTCTATTAAAAAACATGATGCATTATCTCAATAAATAGATACTTAAAAAAGTGTTACTTTAACTACATCATAATTATTTTTTATTTTTCCTCTTTTTTTGTTCCTAGTTTGTAACTGTATTAAGAAATCTGATACTTTATCTCAACAAACGGATACTTTTACTTATAAAAGTGTTACTTTAACTATATCATATTTATTTTTTATTTTTCCTTCTTTCCTTCATTTCTAATTTGTGACTATATTAAAAAACATGATACTTTATCTCAAAAACTAGATATTGTAACGTATAAAAGTGTTACTTTAATATGTTATATATATATATATATTTATTATAATATATTCATAATTTGAGGCTATATTAAAAAAATATGATACTTTATCTCAACAATAGATACTTTAACGTATAAATGTGTTACTTTAACTCGATTATATATATATATATATTATAATATATTCATAATTTGTGTCTATATTAAAAAATTTGTTACTTTATCTCAAAAAACAAATACTTTTACTTATAAAAGTATTACTTTAACTCTATCATATTTATTATTCATCTTTCTTTGTATTTATTATTAAAAATATAATACTTTATTTAAAAACAGATATTTTTACTCTTAAAACATGATATTTTGTCTCAAAAAATATATATTTTTACTCATAAAGGTGTTACTTTAACTCTGATATATTTATTTGTTCTTCAATGTAATGTAATATTTAATATCATAAAAATATCATATTTAATATTAAATGTATCACTATTTCTAGCACAAGTATCATTTTTTTCAATGGAAAGAACATTAGTTACAAGACTAGAACGAGTACATTAAAAAATCCTATTTTTTGAATATGTAAAAAATTAAAGTATCAATGTTCACCTTAAAAGTATCATATTTATTACTCAAAAATATCACTATTTTCGGATAAAGTATCACTTCCTATTTAGAGAATTTAAATTTTTAAAATGAAGGGATGATAATGAACCTTTATATTCATGATTATATTAAAGGTTATACTAAAATGCACAACAAGAAGCAGTGGTCTAGCGGTAGAACACCACCTTACCTTTATTAAGGTTGCGGGTTCAATTTCGTGAGCTCTTTTTTTTATTAAATAAGAGGGAAATTTAAAATTTGGCCGCATTGGGCTTCTTGGGTTGGCATTTGGTCAGCGCCGTTGGCCGGGCGCTGGTGGTGGCTATTTTAGTTGGAGTTTTTTTTTATTAAATTGTGTTGCCAACGCGGGTTGGCCGAGCGGGTCGTGGGTCGCGGTAGGATCCGTCTTACGGAATAGAATTCGTAAGACCGTCTTACCTGAGTTTTTGCCTAAGATAATAGGCAAAACATATTGAAGACATTATTACATATTGAAGACATTATTAGCTTAAAAACTTATATGAATAACTTAGTTCAAATTATTGTTAAACTTTATCCTACAAATAATTTTTATTTAAGATGCATTTTGTGTAATACATAAATCATTAGTAATATTGATGTTAAATGTACCTCTTGATGAAAATAAAGAAGCAAAACATGGAGTCATTCCAATACCAATAATGTATTGCGCTAATGGTAGAAATGTTCCATTAATCGATAATGAGGCTTCAAAATTCCCTTTGGGAATCACATGACAAACCACTTAAAGTATACTTTAGGATTAAGAATACATTTTTCTAAGCCATAGTTATTCTTAAAATTTGAACTGTACAAAACATTGAAGATATCCATAAAACCATAAGAAAATACTTATAAGTAAAAACATGAATTTAATTGTATCAATCATTCTCTTGCTTTATGTTGGAAATTGCCATTGCCCACTTCTTTCTTGAATTTGACAATCTCTTCAGATATTTATTTTGACACCTTGAAGAGTGTCTTCATCGTCACTCGATTTATATCTCACTAACATTCTAGCGATTTGTTTGCAACACACCTAAAGCAAAGATTAATTCACCAATACCAATCTCATTAAGAGAAGTAGACTAATGCAGCAATCAAAATCATTGAATTAACATTTATTAAAACATAAGACATTTGCAACATCACAGTTCAGCAGTGATGCCCACACAAAACCAAAACCAAGTTTTTGGCATCTGCCTATACATGAGTCAGAACAATTATAAAGAAAAATAATTACAACCAAAAAAAAAGAAAAAGACAGAGCATCTACCACTGAAAAGAGAAGAAGAAAAAACTGTGTTTGAAAACAACCCAAGAACTCCACCACGCACCCAATTCATATTTAAAATCAAGGATTATCCGAAAGAAATATGGTTAGATCTAAAAGACTCGTTCTTGGGTTTCACAAATTATACATTTGATTGGTTATCAACTCACAAATCTTAAGAAATAAATACTAAGAATCCTCAAAATGTCAAACTCATATCAATATTCATTTAAAAATATCATTTCCTAAACCACTTCAAAGTATTTTTACAAATTGTAGTGATAAGTAGCTAAACGTGAGGAACCTCATCAATCAATGGCATAGTAAGCCAGAAAAGTGTGGTGGGTCGGCACACCACATGAGGTGGACTGATGAAAAAACTCAAAAAAATCATATAAACTATTACTAATTTTTTTTAATTTTTATTTCCTTTATAAAATTAATTAGGGCGGAGGGGGGAGGTTGACTCTCAACCCCCGCCACTGTCATCAATGCGATAATAAAAGTTGGAAGACTGACATATTGAAAAATTATTATTTTTTTGAAATATTTGGAATAGTAACATGTTGAATTTGATGCCATTTAATTTCAACCACCTATAATTTAAAATTTGTTGAATACAATCTTTACTCATACATTGCTCTTTAAAACCTTAGGTCAGTATCTGTACCTGAAGTTATGTCTTCAAACCATTCAAATCATGCATGTATACGGTGTATGTGCTAAGCCTCTTATAGTGGTCTTCATATGAATTAATAGATCACTAAAATAAAGACAAATAAATGAGATCGATCTTAAATCCTAGGCTAGCAGACAATTTATAATTAGCCTCAATTTTTAAACTCTACTCATCGATCTTGTGCAACATAAATCCCATTCTCAAGCCTCAATTTCAATGGGTACGAATGAATCTCATCTCAAAACTGTTGCTATTTCCATTCTCAACACCTAACAAATCCAATAACTTCTAACCACTTGGTTCTAGGGGAGAACTCAAGATTACTATGTAGTCATCTACTACTACCATTTACAAAGGAAAAGCATCCGACTCAGCTAATGATTTCATTAGATAATCAAATATTCTATATTGCTAACTTAATTAAGGTGTACTGATTTCATGTATAAAGTTGACTCAAATATTCTATATAGCTAACTTAATTAAGGTGTACTGATTTCATGTATAAAGTTGACTCAAATATTCTATATTGCTAACTTAATTAAGGTGTACTGATTTCATATATAAAGTTTTCACATCTCAAAATATATATAATAGAAACACCAATCCAGAACTTCACAAGTAAACCCAAAAATAATTTAAAGAATCGAAAAGACAACCGACGAAAAAATATACTTAGAATCCAGTTAGTTAAAAACAAAACCAAAAGTCACAAAACTACTCTCAAAGCCAATCTCAGACTATTTACCATAGTTTCAATAAATGACTTCCACATAGACAAACTCTTTTTAAGCTTATTTCTACTGAGAAGAAGAATCAGTACCCCCACAAGAATCCTCTCCTTCATCTCCCATATTTGTAGAGGGGAAGGATGAAAATTTGCTATAAAAGTATTGACTTTTCATGCATGTTGCTTTTCAAAAAGTCTATTAGTGGATTCACCACCCACACATCAATGGCACGTTTCAACAATAAAATTCAAGAAACAAATAGTCAAATTTGATACAGAAATTGATCGGTAGACCATTAACGCAGTAGAATTTCACGAAGATGATAGAAAACTAAGTCAAAATATTAAGAAAATAAATTCTATTAAGGGGTATTTCCAAAATTTTAATTCACTATGGAGGGGCAGAACACCGAAGATTTTTTTAAGGATGTTTTTTTTCCCTTACCACCAAACTTTTTTCTTATGGAACTAAATAGGTGAGTAAAATAAAAGCAAACCAGTATGGTATGAGGCAATGCAAAATTCCATGAAGATTTCATCAATCCGAGATGTCCCGATGAAATGAGAAATTTTTCTGATTTCGAAACACGATGTCATAGTGAGGTGAAACCATGACAGCCCACCACCTCTAATCTAACTGATAGCACCAATCAAAGTTCCAAGAAAATTCAACTCCACTTTCCAATAAATCTCAAAGATCACATAATAGGGGAAAAAATTAACAAAAGGCCTTGCAAAGAAGTTGTAACTAAAGCAATATTCTCATTGTTCAGACCGCCAAGTCATTTACCTAAAACTAGCATATAAACAACAAAAAAACAAACATTGGTTATGTACAATCTGTTGCAATTTTCTATTTTTTTAAATTCACATAAATCTCCTTTTGTAGGCACATTCTTTTTAAAAATAGGTGTCTCTTAAAAAATAATCGTGTAATGGTTAGAGACATTCCTAATGAGCGACCCATTAACTCAATTGCCCGATAATATTTACATAACTGTTTGAGTTTATTAGTTCTCATATTATGCCTTACCCTAATACTATTTTCTATTGCCTTTACCAAGAGAGTGAGAGCAGGGTGTACCAAGTTTCACTTGTTATGACAATGATGTTGAAGCTATTGTTGTCGGCCACATGGACACGTCCGATTGGGGCCATAATCATGTGTCCTTCCAGGTGTTCGAGATGAAACCTGGACCGTCCCGCGTTTGCTATTTTTTTCTGGCAGATAATTTTGTTTTGGTTTCTTCCACTACTTTGATGCATGCATTAAAGAATAACTGATAATCACAAAAATAACCCCTAAAAATTAGACGAATTACAAAAAAAATCAATTATCGTTTAAAATTATAAATACCCCTCGAAAACATGTCAGGTTTAAAAAATACCCCCTCAATAGGAGCATTTTGTAAAATAGAAACATGTGTCAAGAGTTCATCTATAATTTCAAAATATACCTGAGTTTTTTGTAATTAGTTTATAGCTCAAAAGTAGTATTTGGTAATTATCCCAATAGGAGTTCAAAGATGGCTTCTAATCTCATCAATAATTATGAGGCTCCAGTTGTTCAGCTATATGTTTTGCACTGCACTTCAACGTATTTGTATAACATTAATGATATATATTTTATCTTATACCGACAATAGAATCCATATAAGGCATCCAAAATTAACATGTAGCCATAGATTTCTGGAAGAAACTACTAATACTACACATAAACAATTAACTTGTTTGTGCCCACGTGAATTGTATTCACTAAGTAACCTTGTACACATAATGATATAAATGAATTTAATCTCATCTATAATACACCCTAACTATATCTCAGCTAAAATTGGACCCAATCAACCTACAAAAATCTTAAGACATCTTAGGAACCTTTTTCAATTACATCTCCAAATCCATCGTATATCAATAATCCAACAATTGGCTCAGTGGTATTTTTCGCTTTCTATCGACCTATTACACTTTCTACTCCTGTTTCTTATACTGTCATCGACACTTTTTTCTTGATATCAAAATTTTGGTTACTTATAATCAGATAAAAGTAATTCAGAAACACCTAAAATAATATGCAAAATTGCAAACCAATCGAGCATCTAAGAGAATCAGAACTGAGAAAAATAGAGAGATGTCTAGGATTATATTTCATATGAGTTGTGATGTGAACCTCAACAACAATTGTGCATACGACCCAACAACAATATGTTGTTAACCCAAGATCTTCACTAGTTTGGTTAATTTGGTGGAAACCTCGACCCGTTGCTTAGCAAAGCAAGAACATCGGTATGCGCAGACACCACAAACAAATGCAGAAGTTTGTTTGATAAGTCAGAAATCGCAACAAGATGAACAATTGATGGCTCAAAAACTACTCTAGAAAACCTTAGGCAAGTGCACCTATCCTTTTGTAGTATAGATTATTGAGTACCGAGTGTCATTCCCACGAGGATTGTAAGTACTAATAATTACCGTCTTTTTGTTATCTAATCTAGCAATTTTCAGAGTTTTGTTTGTTAAAATGGAAAATGAAAAAAATAGAGAATTTAAAATAATTGCAACTTACAATAAATCAAATAAAAGTAGATTGTAGAATGAGAAATCAAGAGATAGAAATGTGTTGAATGTAAATCCTCTAGAATATTTTTTGTGATTCAACCAGGATAAAAATACAACCATAAGCCCTTAAGCAAAAACAAACCTCTTTTAATAAAATCTCATGTTATGTGGACCGTAGAAATTCCCGATTTAAGTTAAACCCTTTTTCAAGGCCAAAAACTCCTAATCTCAAGTTGATTAACTGAAATTTCTTTCTAGTTAAAACCCCCAAAATTGCATTATAACGATTTATGAATTCCCATATTAGGTTTGACCCTAATTCAGAAGATTTATGTCGTCCTATATCTAGGATTGCATGCAACTCTTTTCACTTATATAGGTTCTTTCCACCATAAATCTCTCGACACCGATGAGGAATAGATATCAAATTAATATACCTAAATATCAACTTGAATGAAATAAACATGATATAAGTGAATCACACAAGACATGAGAATTTTATTAAAAACATACAAACCTTAATCACAAATCCATTCTAGAGTTCATTACATTCAAACACTAGTAGTTTAGCTACTCATGATTTTGACAAAAGAATAAATTACAAAGAAGATTTAAGTGTTGTAGACATGGTGTACTTATCTTTCTCAAAATCTCAATGACTTCTTCCTTGATAGATGATGTTGATCCAAGCCTTCTTCTCCAATGTTGCTACAAGTCTACTCCTCCAAGACCTCTTGATCCCAATTCCACTCAAAATGTTGGACACAATGAATATTTTCTAAGTGTCTATGATGAACACACAATGAATCTCTATATGAATGAATATTACATGAATGAATTTCCCAACTCAAACTCTTGGCTTTTATAGGCACCATCTTTGTGAAAGACCATATTAAAAAATGCTCCATTCCCATGCTTGTTAGTTGAATCATTGTGTGCACATTCATGGTTGAGTTGGTTGAATCATTGTATTCACATGACAATACTCCACTTCCATTGGTTGAGTTGGTTGAATCATTGTGTCCACATGACAATTGAGGAGATAATGGAGTTTTGGTGCAGCAAGATGAGGTGTGAAAGTTGCTCAAAGGTTGTCAAAAAGCAAAAGTCTCCATTATTTCCGCCAAAAGAAGAAAAGATTTTGAGTCGAGAGAAAACATGTAGTGCGCCTAAAAAGCACAACCGGTCGTGTTCACAAATTTTGAACACGGCCCGTGTTTATAAACACGGCCTGGCCGTGTTTTCTTCGCAAAAAGGGATTTTCTGGCAGGGTGTGCTTTTAAACACGGTTTGGGCGTGTTTTGATGATTTGCGTGTGAAACACGGCCGTGCTTTGTAAGCACGGCCTGGGTGTGTTTTTCTGTTTTTCTTGTTTTTCTTCCTTTTGAAGCATAGCCATGTTTCCCAACACAAAGAGGGGTGTGTTCTCGCACGAGATCGAGTCTTCTTGCCTTCTTTTAGACTTTGTTTTTGTTCGTATTTTCATACGAAATCATACGAATTTGCTTCAAGTCTTTACCTTCATCATTCAAAACAAGCCAATGTGATTTTTCTTGAATTTATTGATTAATGAACTAAAAAGTTAAAGAAATTATCTAAAAAGGTTTAAAAAAATGTGAACAAAAATGCACTTATCAAACCGCCTCCAACTTGGAAATTTTGCTTGTCCTCAAGCAATTTTTAAAACAAAGAGTGGGGTTGAAAACAAAAATGAGGTATCTATTTTCACAATTTCGACATGTTTGAAGTAAATCGCTAACCTTTTTATTCCCAATTGAGTCAGTCGATTCGTTCTTCCAAGTCAACCAATTTGTTAAAAAGAGGGTGAATTCAGTAATTGGAATCGTTTAATCATCACAGTTGTCATATCACAGGAATTGTTAATCATTCGCTTAGACCAAATACAAGAATGTAATTATAAAAGGAGATGTCCAAAACTCGTGTTTTTATTTTTATTTTTTATTTTTTTAATGCATATAATTATAAATTAGGACATTTTTGAGGTAAACTTCCACTAGGTTTAAATTTTGAATGCTTTCCAAAAACTCCTAGGGTGGTGTCCCATACCCATATTTGTGCTGCCGTTTTACGTAAAAGACAAACATGGGGCTCATGAATGCTCCTAGTTACTAAGCAACAACAAACAGAGGAGTATAACCCCGATTTGTCCTTTTTTATAAAAATATTTTTTTTTCTTATCGGTTTTTTTTTAACCCGAATAATGATTTCTCCAACGATCATGACACAAAGTATCTAATTTTAAGCAAAGTCCAAACTATTTTCATGACATTAAACTCTTTTGGCCAAATTCATCCTTTTACTAGAGTCACACGGTTTTAAAACATTTTGGCGATTTGAGTTCAAAAAGATGACTTTTTCAGGAGAAAAAATGGTTAAAACAAATTCACAAACAACTTATCGAATTGTAAAAAAAATATCTCATGTTTGTTTGCAAGAGATTTAAAAGTGCATAAAAAAAATAAAACATCCACACAAAATAATTAAAAACGCAATCCCACACAAAACTAAAAAAAACAGTAAAAATTATCCAAATATGCTGATAAATCTCACCACCTCCAACTTCAAGGGTCACATTGTCCCCAATGTGAAGAAGGAGATGTGATACAGTCCAGATTAAAAAGCGTAAAAAAATGAAACAAGAAAAATACGACCTTCATTGTGGTGGTGGTGGGAAATGTCCTTGCGAAATATGCCATTGTTGGATACGATCCATCATGGCAAAATAGGACTTCTTGTTGGTCGTATTGTTGTTGTTGCTGTTGTTGAAGATTCATGAAGAATTGTTGTTGTTGTTCTTCAATTCGAGCGTAATGCTACGTCATCATTTCCCCGTGGCGATCCAATATAGCTCATTGCCCATTTGCTCCAAGCGAATGGCGTGGAGAAGAGATCTAGTATCATCATGGGGTTGGTGGTTGCCTTGGTGGTTGAGACGCCGAGGAGCATCAATATCCGGTTCCTCACTTTGATAGGCATCATCGTGGAGGGAGGCGGTGCGGGTAATCGGAATGCATCCGGGTTATCACCTTGCGGGTACATCATCTTCCAATTGTCAGGATCCCGAACCGAAGTGCGAGAAGGGTAAAGAATGGATGTGTGTAGTCGTATTTTTGAACCTTAAAGCATAACCCATACCGCTCCGTTGAATCATTCCCATAGCAATGCAAGATTCAAAGTCGATCCAGGTTGGTCCCCGGGCTTTGCTCGAGTCCTGCGAGGTTATAACCATAATAGGTGGCGATAGGAGTAATAAGGCCACCAATGACGATTTTACCTCGGTTTTTTCTTGCTCACTTTGAGAAAATGCTTTGCGAGATAAGAACCCGTGTAAGCAAAGAAGAATTCACCATTGACCATAGAAAATAGAGCTCATCAAGTCGGGACGACTCCTTCGCTTCGCCCCGCCAAATAGTGTACTCGAAAGCACCCGATGGATATAACGGAAGCAAGGATTGACAATGCATGAGGATTTTGATGAGGAAGGATTATATTCCACTCATGCGTAATTGCTTGCCAAAATTGTCGATCACGGAACCCCAATGGCTTTATACGCAACCCATTTGTGGGTAAATCATAGATAGAGTTAAATTCTGCCGGTGTGAGTTGGTGATCATTGTTGAAGAGCCGAAATGTGATACGCCCTTTTTCGGCGTGTCGGCGATGTGATCTCGTCATAGGAACTCGTAAATTCTAATGTGAGACGGATGTAGATGGGGGTGTGGCTAGATTCATGAAATAGCCCCACCCAAGTCGATTGAACATCCAATCCACATCATCCGACGCAACCCGAGCCCATCCAATTTAGGGTTATCTCGAGAATCGTGTGTTAATGATGTGACGTTGGGCTAGACGATGGTATTGAGCTTCATGATCATTATCTCGGAAAGATATACCAAACGGGTTGGTAGGACCGGTGGATCAAGACGAGTGGCTCGGCGACCGCCGTGTGGGGGCCGCGGAGGATGAAACATCACCCGGTGCGACCGCGTTTGACGACTGGGATTCCTATGTCAACATAGACTTATAACAACGTGAAAAACCATCTTAAGAGACATAGACAATATCCCAAGCATGAAAAGGCATCAAATCATTCAAAATTTCACCATATCAACACTTTTATTCAACAAGAATCCATCTTCACAAGCTATACACCCCATTTGCAACAATGATTTAACAACATCCATTTTTCAACAACATTTCAATATAGCAATTCAACAAAAACAAAGATATCTCAACAACAATTTAAGAATATTAATCATATGAATCCAAGTCTAACTCTTCAAATTTAGTTCATGAATATCAAGAACAAATGACCAATTCCTCAATTTAGCAAGATAAAAACATCACAAGAATAATTTCCCACCATTACCACAAGAACCAAGAAATTACCACAAACAAACTCAATTAAACTCACAAAAATTCACAAGAAATATGTCATAAAAAGAAATTCATGATTTACCATTAACAACAAATATCCAAATTTTAATTTCCCTACCATTCAATTTCTAGGGCATAAAAAATTGGCAATACAAATTCATGAAATTGCTAATTACAACATAGGGCAATCTTTACTACAACATACAAAAGAATAAAAATACCAAATTAAACAAGCCAAAATTCGAAATTGAAAGAAAAAGAAAAGAAAAGAAAACAACACATACCTTGAAGACATAGTAGAGGGGAAGAAGTGAAGCCTTGTGGTGTGAAAGTGTGTTGGTGTGGTGTGGTTTTAGAGAGAGAAGAAAGAAGAGAATTGGGAATATGGGAGAAGGGTTAGAGAGAAAGGGGGAATTTGGGGAAGAAGAAAGGGTTTTGGGGAAGAAAATAGGCCCCCCTGTTTTTACACTTACCGAACACGGCCGTCAAAGCCAAAGCACGGCCAGGCCGTGTTCTGACGTGTTTCAGCCCCTTTTTTTTTGATTTAAAACACGGGCGTGTTATTTAACACGCCAGGCCGTGTTCTGTACGAGTTTTCACCCCAAAATTTTTTTTTATATTTCGAATAAAAAACACGGGCGTGTTTAAAAACACGCCCAAGCCATGTTTTTTTGCGTGAATTGTCAACATGGCCTGAATTGAAGAACACGGCCAAGGTGTGTTCGTCAATTGATTGACGAACACGGCTGTGGTGGATAAACACGGCCTGGCCATGTTTTTATATATATTTTTACACACAAAATGCCGGGTTGCCTCCGGATAGCGCCGTTAACGTCGTATAGCTGGACCATTTTACCTCTACTCCTGTGATGTATTTTGGGGGTCGTTAAGACAGATAGAATCTCGATAACTATCATCGATGGTGCCCCCAAAATAAAGCTTCAGACGATGTCCGTTTACCTTGAATGTTCCTATTTTCTTGTGCGTGATTTCAATAGTCCCCTAAGGGAACACTCGAGTAATAGTGAATGGGCCGAACCACCGGGATTTTAACTTACCTGGGAATAGTCGGAGTCGGGAATTGAAGAGTAACAGTTGATCACCAGGTTGAAATTCTCTTGTTTGCTTAATGCGTTTGTCATGCCATTGCTTTGTTCGCTCTTTGTAAATTTTCGAGTTCTCGTATGCCGAATTTCGCCATTCTTCGAGTTCGTTAATCTGCAATAAACGGTTATCTCCTGCACTTGACAAATCATAAATAAGCATTTTAATAGCCCAAAAGGCCTTGTGTTCAAGCTCAGCGGTAAATGACACGCCTTACCATAAACGAGTCGGTATGGAGTAGTACCTATTGGCGTTTTGAAAGCCGTTCTATAAGCCCAAAGGGCATCGTCGAGTTTGAGGACCAATCCTTGCGAGAGTGTCCAACAGTTTTTTTCCAAAATTCTTTTTAATTCGCGGTTGGACACTTCAACTTGACCACTAGTTTGAGGGTGATAGGCGGTGGCGACTCGGTGTGTGACACCATATCGTTTTAACACTTTGTCAAATTGACTATTACAAAAGTGAGTGCCTCTATCACTAATGATGGCTCGTGGAGTACCAAATCGGGTAAAAAGTTTTTGAGAAAATGTACCACCACTCGAGCATCATTTTTAGGCAAGGCTTGAGCCTCTACCCATTTAGACACGTAGTCAACGGCTACCAAAATGTATTTATTGCCAAAAGACGTAGGAAATGGTCCCATAAAATCAATACCCCAAACATCAAAAATTTCGCAAACAAGAATACCGTTTTGGGGCATTTCATTTTTTCGAGAAATATTTCCGCTTTCGTTGACAATTATCACAAGTTTTAACATACCGTTTTGCATCTTGGAAAAGTGTAGGCCAATAAAAGCCCGACTCAAGGACCTTTCGTGCCGTGGTATTCGCTTGATAGTGCCCCACCACCGGTGGGTCCTTTGTGACAATGATTCAAAATGGAGATCGTTTCGGGAAGTGCGACACATCTTCGTATGATTTGATCCGCACAAATTCGGAAGAGGTGGGGATCGTCCCAAATATAGTGTTTGAGGTCCGAAAAGAATTTCTTCTTTTGTTGATGGGTCACTTTTTCGGTAGAACTTTTCTGCAAGATAATTAGCAAAATCGCAAACCAAGGATTATCAATTGAAATTGAGTTCAAGGAAAAGAGTTGCTCATCCAGGAAAGAATCTTTGATATGTCCTTTGTGTTGCTTGTCGGTGTCGGAGTGCTCAAGCCTTGACAGTGATCGGCGGCAAGATTTTCACACCGTTTATCTTTGATTTCCACATCGAATTCTTGGAGTAAGAGTACCCATCGAATTAGTCGTGGTTTTTCATCATTTTTGTCAAGCAAATAACGTAAGGCAGAGTGATCCGTATAGACATGACTTTTGACAGGATCAAATATGAGCGAAATTTGTCAAAGGTGAAAACTACCGCAAGTAACTCTTTTCTCGTAGTTGTATAATTGACCGAGCGGGATTCGAGTTTTACTTGCGTAGTAAATTGGTCGGAAATGCTTATCTTTTCGTTGCCCAAGCACCGCACCTACCGCATAATCGGCATCACACATGAGTTCGAATGGTTGAGACCAATCCCGGAGCTATCATGATGGGAGAAGTGGTGAGTTTTTCTTTCAAAGTATTGAATGCTTGAAGGCATTCATCATTGATATGAAAGACCGCATCCTTCTCCAAGAGGCGAGTGAGTGGCCGGGCAATTTTGAAAAATCTTTGATGAATCGCTTATAGAACCCGGCGTGCCCAAAAAAGCTTCGGATTGCCTTCACCGTGGTGGGTGGAGGCAATTTGGAAATTGTCTCAACCTTCGCCTTGTCAACTTCAATGCCCCTGCAAGAAATTTTATGTCCCAAAACAATACCTTTTTATACCATGAAATGACATTTTTCCCAATTAAGAACAGGTTAGTCTCTTCACAACGAATGAGGACTTTTTAAGATTTTCAAGACAAAGATCAAATGAGTCCCCAAAAACCGAGAAGTCATCCATGAAGACTTCCATGATATCTTCTACAAGTTCGTCGAAGATAGCAAGCATGCACCTTTGAAAGGTTGCCGGTGCATTGCACAACCCGAAAGGCATGCGGTGATAGGCAAAAGTACCGTAGGGACAAGTGAAAGTGGTCTTTTCTTGGTCCTCCGGTGCTATCGGGATCTGAAAATAACCTGACATGCCATCAAGGAAGCAATAATACAAGTGACCAGATAATCTTTCAAGCATTTGATCAATAAAAGGTAAAGGAAAATGGTCCTTGCGAGTAGCATCATTGAGTCGTCGGTAATCAATGCAAACTCGCCAACCTGTTACCGTCCGCATTGGAATAAGTTCATTCTTTTCATTTGGTACCACCGTCATCCCCTTTCTTTGGAACCACTTGAACTAGACTCACCCACATCATCCGAAATTGGATAGATGAGCCCAAAGATCAAGTAATTTGATTACCTCCGCCTTGACTACCTCTTTCAAGTTTGGATTTAAATGACGCCGTGGTAGAACAACCGCTTGAAATTTTCCTCCATTAGAATTTTGTGAGTGCAAAAGGAAGGATTGATCCCTTGAATATCGGAGATTTTCCAAGCGATGGCCTTTTTATGTTCCGTAATATTGCCAACAATCTATCCTTTTGATGAGAAGATAAATCGGAGGAAATAATTACGGGAAGTTTGGCGTTCTCGGCTAGAAATGCATATTCCAAGTGTTCGGGTAGCTCTTTCAGCTCCAACAGTGGTGGATCCTCAATGGATGGTTTGATATGCCCCACCTGCGAGTTTTCAATTTTTTCGAACTCTTTCTGATTGCTGTTGGTGCGTTTTCCTCCAACGCGAGTACAGATTCCCTAAGAAAGGGTTTTCATCCGATATACCGCACTTTGAACAATACAAGTCTCCAAGAATTCGTTAGAAATCATGCTTGGTAAAGAATTGGTTATCTCCATATCGATAAGATCAATAGCAAAACAGGAGTCATCTTTATCTATCGTATTTTTCATTGATGTAGCGATTTTAAAAATGACTTGTTCATCTTCGACTCTTAAAATTAGTTTGCCATCATGCACGTCAATGATTGCCTTAGCAGTAGCTAAAAATGGACGCCCAGATCAAGGGGACTTCGACATCCGTATGCATATCAAGAATTACAAAATCGTAGGAAATATAAACTTATCTACTTTGACCAAAACATCCTCAACAATGCCTATAGGATATTTAATGGACCGTCGACCTAATTGCAAGCTCATCCTAGTTGGTTTTGGCTCCCTAAACCCATTTGTTTGAATAAATCATAAGACATCAAATTAATGATAGCCCCTAGATCGGCCAATGCCCGATCAGCGGTCAAATTACCGACATGACAAGGAATAGTGAAACTCCCCGGATCTTTGATTTTCTCGAGGTAACTTGTTTTGCAAAATTGCCGAGCATTCCTCATTTAATTGCACCATGGATATTTCTTCAAGCTTCTTCTTATTTGAAAGAAGATCTTTTAGAACTTGGCATATTTTGGCATTTGTGAAAGGGCTTCAACAAAAGAAATATTGATGTGCAATTGTTTAAATAAATCCAAAACTTACCAAATTGGTCGTCATGTTTGTCTTACATTTAATCGACATGGATACGGAATAGGTGGTTGGAATTCCGGTACCATTTTCTTTGTTTCCTTGGATACCTGTTCGTCTTTTTGTTGTATGGGAGTGGGCTCGCCCCTCCGGCATCCGTCTTACGTCTAGCTTTGTTCCACTCCTTCAGAGTGATTGCTTTTACCTGTTCTCTTCGATTTGGCTCGGTGTTACTAGGTAAGCTCCCTTGTGGCCTTTCGGAGATCATTTTGGCAATTTGACCAATTTGATTTTCCAAGTTGCGAATGGATGCTTCTTGGTTCCTTAAGGATGTTTCGGTGGCCGTGAAACGGTTTCCGTTGTTTGGACGAATTTGGACAAAGAAGTCCTCCAAACTTGGTTTTCGCGGTTGGAAACGGGAGGTGCATTTTAATTGGGGAGTGCGTTTGGATTAAGCCTGTTGACCTTGATTTCCCCAACTAAAGTTCGGGTGTTGACGCCAACCTGGATTATAAGTGTTACCGAAAGGATTATTTTGAAAGGGTCGAGATTGATTACCTAGATAATCCACTTGTTCATTGCGCGGTATCGCATGAGGGTAATCTTGGTGGTTGTGCGATCCTCCACAAGTCTCGCATGAGAAGACTTGTTGTGGTGGTCGTTTTGGAGCCGCCAACCCGTCAATTTTCTCGAGTCGAGCTTCGACTGGTGCGACTAGTGTAACCACCGCTGGCGTCCGCATTGTTTACTCCCAACGCCCTCGTTGGTTTTTCCTCGCACGGATTGTCATTGATAGCCATTCATGGCCATTCCTTCTATGAGATCTTGGGCGGCCGGGTGTTTTATTGTTCAATGTCCCCCGCCGCATCAATCATCATCGCTTGTCGATGAGAGCAACCCATTGTAAAATGTTTGGACTTGCATCCAAATGGGAAGACCATGATGTGGGCATTTTCGCAGCAATTCTTTGAATCTCTCCCAAGTGTCGTACAAAGGTCTCATCATCCTCTTGAGTGAATGAAGAGATCTCATTCCTCAATCGTGCGGTTTTAGCGGGTGGAAAATACTTTAGAAGGAATTTTTCCGCCATAATGCTCCATGTTGTGATTGTTCCTTCGGTAAAGTGTTTAGCCATTGTTTAGCCCGTCCGCGAAGAGTAAATGGGAACAAGCGTAAACGGATGGCATCGTCGGAGACTCCATTTATTTTGAAAGTATCGCAAATTTCGAGGAAATTCGCGATATGATTATTTGGATCTTCGTCCCAGGGTCGTCAAATTGAACAAATTGTTGCACCATTTGAATGACATTCGGTTTGATTTGAAATTATTGGTCGCAGTGGCGGGCCTTACGATACTAGACGATGTACCGCCCATAGATGGCTTGGTGTAGTCGTACATGGTTCTTTGTTGTTCATCCGCCATATCGGGATCCTTGCTTTCGTTAGTATCCTCCTCGTGGTCAGCATTACTAATACTTTCCTCTCGTGTTGCTACCTGGCGGTCTCGCTTCCAAATTCGCGACGAGTAGGCATGCATCTGCGGTAAATAAGGAGGATAAGTATAATCCAAGACTTACAAAGATAGATACCTAGAAAGACAAATGATGAAATAAAAAAAAAAAATGATTAAATTAACAAAAATAAGGTGTTCTTAATATTACAATCCAGAACAACGGCGCCAAAAACTTGATGGCTCAAAAACTACTCTAGAAAACCTTAGGCAAGTGCACCTATCCTTTTGTAGTATAGATTATTCAAGATCGAGTGTCATTCCCACGAGGATTGTAAGTACTAATAATTACCGTCTTTTTGTTATCTAATCTAGCAATTTTCGAGTTTTGTTTGTTAAAATGGAAAATGAAAAATAGAGAATTTAAAATAATTGCAACTTACAATAAATCAAATAAAAGTAGATTGTAGAATGAGAAATCAAGAGATAGAAATGTGTTGAATGTAAATCCCTCTAGAATATTTTTGTGATTCAACCAGGATAAAAATACAACCATAAGCCCTTAGCAAAAACAAACCTCTTTTAATAAAATCTCATGTTATGTGGACCGTAGAAATTCCCGATTTAAGTTAAACCCTTTTTCAAGGCGAAAAACTCCTAATCTCAAGTTGATTAACTGAAATTTCTTTCTAGTTAAAACCCCAAAATTGCATTATAACGATTTATGAATTCCCATATTAGGTTTGATCCTAATTCGGAAGATTTATGTCGTCATATCTAGGATTGCATGCAACTCTTTTCACTTATATAGGTTCTTTTCCACCATAAATCTCTCGATTACCCGATGAGGAATAGATATCAAATTAATATACCTAGGAAATATCAACTTGAATGAAATAAACATGATATAAGTGAATCACACAAGACATGAGAATTTTATTAAAAACATACAAACCTTAATCACAAATCCATTCTAGAGTTCATTACATTCAAACACTAGTAGTTTAGCTACTCATGGTTTTGACAAAAGAATAAACTACACAAGAAGATTTAAGTGTTGTAGACATGGTGTACTTATCTTTCTCAAAATCTCAATGACTTCTTCCTTGATAGATGATGTTGATCCAAGCCTTCTTCTCCAATGTTGCTACAAGCTTACTCCTCCAAGACCTCTTGATCCCAATTCCACTCAAAATGTTGGACACAATGAATATTTTCTAAGTGTCTATGATGAATACACAATGAATCTCTATATGAATGAATATTACATTAATGAATTTCCCAACTCAAACTCTTGGCTTTTATAGGCACCATCTTTGTGAAAGACCATATTAACAAATGCTCAATTTCCATGCTTGTTAGTTGAATCATTGTGTGCACATTCATGGTTGAGTTGGTTGAATCATTGTATTCACATGACAATACTCCACTTCCATTGGTTGAGTTGGTTGAATCATTGTGTCCACATGACAATTGAGGAGATAATGGAGTTTTGGTGCAAGTAAGATGAGGTGTGAAAGTTGCTCAAAGGTTGTCAAAAGCAAAAGTCTCCATTATTTCCGCCAAAAGAAGAAAAATATTTTGAGTGAGAGAAAACACGGCCATGCCTAAAAAGCACGGCCTGGCCGTGTTCGTCAAATTTGATTTAACACGGCCGATTTATAAACACGGCCTGGCCGTGTTTTCTTCGCAAAAAGGGATTTTCTGGCGGTGTGCTTTTAAACACGGTTTGGGCGTGTTTTGATGATTTGCGTGTGAAACATTGTCGTGCTTTGTAAGCACGGCCGGGTGTGTTTTTCTGCTTTTTTCTTGTTTTTCTTCCTTTTGAAGCATGGCCATGTTTCCCAACACACTAGGGGTGTGTTCTGCACGAGATTGAGTCTTCTTGCCTTCTTTTAGACTTTGTTTTTGTTCGTATTTTCATAGGAAATCATACAAATTTGCTTCAAGTCTTTACCTTCATCATTCAAAACAAGCCAATGTGATTTTTCTTGAATTTATTGATTAATGAACTAAAAAGTTAAAGAAATTATCTAAAAAGGTTTAAAAAAATGTGAACAAAAATGCAATTATCAACAATCTTGAAGCTCTTGGAAAAACCCAAAGGGTTGGAGAGAATAATCTCAATTCAATATTCAATATCAAAGTTCTTATCAAAAATAAAACAAGTGTTTGCCTTATATAGGCAACTCAAAACAAACCCTAAATCAACTAGGAATCAACTCAAAACCAAAAAGAAAACGAAAAACTGAACAGACTCAAAAAACGCGGCAAAAAGCACGGCCAGGACGTGTTCGTCACGTCTTCAGCGAACACGGCCGTGCAAATAAGCACGGCCAGGCTGTGTTCTTCACATAATTAGCCCATGGCGTTATCGTGAAAGTTGTAGCCCTTTCTCTTAGCTTTCCATAGCATCTTGAATCAACTCAATATTAATTTTGTAGAGAAAGTTATGGCCAAATTACTAAACCCTGTCAATGCTGAAAACTGTTGACGCGCTTGGATGTTTTTGAATGCAATCTCTTGTTCTTCGATCGTCAATGTTTTCTTTTGACCCATGATTAACTAACATGACTTTAGACTCAATATACTTAGCCTCTAACATCAACTTGGCCACTCTAATGAGTCAAAACAATGGAAAGTAACACCTAATCTATGATAAACAAATACAAGAACTCAATTACATAGTCTTCAAGAACTCGAGATAAATTGCATTTGGTGTTGCCCGGATCCTTCGTAGGTGGATTCTCATCATTACCCTCCTCTTGAAAGGGATTCGTCCTCGAATCCAAACGTTGGACCCCAAAAGTTGAACGATCATGTCAATCCTCCCCGATCAAATGTTAAACGACATGCACGTTCATCCGTTTTTCCATAATCCTGTAACCAAGAAATAATAATACTAGGCAAAACAAAGATAAAAGTGTTAGAACATGAAAACTTAGTCCTAGTATCTCTCTTCTCTTTTGCCATGAATATAGATTTTCCCTCGAATTTTACCTCAATGGCCATTACCCCCATGTTTTCGGCCCATTCTAAATTATTAATCACCTTTTTCTCGGTCATCACTCGAATCACACTTCCACCCTTGGCCGAACTCTCAATTTTTTTTCTCACTCAATCTCTCATTGTCTTCGGCTTCATAATTTTTGTTTTGCACACCAACCGAAGTTTCTATCTCATCTGCCCCACCAACTTCAATTTCTAATGATTCATCAGATTCAATTGTTGGATCGATACCCAACATATCATCAAAATCCAATGATAACAAATCCCCCTTTTCCAGCTCGACAACTTCAAGAACATCCTCCAGCTCTGGCTTAACCTCACTTTCCGACTCCGATTTCCCCTTATCATGTAACACCAACACCTTTTTATTTTGACATTGACTAGCAATATGCCCAAAAATGACACTTAAAGCATTTAATATCTCTCGCTCGGGCAGTAGAGGGTTCGAATTTACCTACGTGTTTAAGCTCGGTTGCCCTCCCCTTTTGCTCCAATGGTTTCAAGCTCTACTCCTCCTTTTTGCTGGTGTTCACTTTCCATGCATTGGAGTTAGAAATTGGGGCTTGTCGGTTGAAACCCCCCTCCCGAGCCTTTGCTCAACTTTCACCGCCATGTGCACCATCTCCTCAAGATCGATGTAATGGTGTAAGTCGACAGAATCTGCAATTTGAGGGTTTAAACATGCTAGAAACCTAGCCATTGTAACTTCTGAATCCTCCTCAACGTTAGCCCGTGCCATCAACATCTACATCTCTTTAATATAATCTTCAACACTACGACCTCCCATAAACTGAAAATCCATAACTCCAATTGAGACCCTTGTGTTAACCTCTGTAATCAATGAAAAACACATCGATAGTAGTAGTTAGGCACAAAACGTCGTCGCATCAATTTCTTCATCTCATCCCAAGTAGATATGGCACCTTCTCCCGTCCTTCTCCTAGTTATCATCAATTGATCCCACCAAATAATAGCATAATCAGATAATTTTGTCGCTGCCAATTTTACCTTTTTCAACTCCGAATAATTATGACAATCGAATATATTCTCCATCTTACGCTCCCATTCTAAGTACACATCTGGATCACTCTTCCCCTGAAATGACTGAATATTCATCTTGATAGTACTCAGATTACTATCTTCACGTATTCTATCTCCTCTAACCGCTTGTCTTCCTCTACCTAGGCTATAATTCCGGTCTCCCTCAATGTACTCATTAAATTCATCATCTAACTCAACCGTATCTACACGCATTTGCCTTCATGCCTGGTCTCCTGTTTTTGGGTACTACTATCTTTACTAGGCTCCCATCTTTGATATCATCTTCTTCACAAGACCCTCAATTACCTCCATGTGTAATTTGTTGGTCAGATCCAACGGTTGCCTCTTTTCTTCAGACATGATGTATAAACAAGTGCAATACCAACAACAATCCCCCCAAAAAATCTCACGCTCCCAACAAACCACTAAATCAACTCCCTCGTATTTTTTTTTTGAATTTCGTTTTTTTTCTTTTTTTTTTTTGTAACCCTTGAAGAACTAGAGTTTATAAGAAAATCTGAAAAATAACAAAGATAAAAGAAAACAAGGATAGATTTAACCTTGCTAGATGGCTCTGATTACCAACTGATGTGAACCACAGTAACAATTGTGCATACGACCCAACAACAATATGTTGTTAACCCAAGATCTTCACTAGTTTGGTGGAAACCTCAACCCGTTGCTTAGCAAAACAAGAACCTCGGTATGCGTAGACGCCACAAACAAATGCGGAAGTTTGTTTGGTAAGTCGGAAATTGCAACAAGATGAACAATCTTGAAGCTCTTGTAAAAACCCAAAGAGTTGGAGAGAATAATCTCAATTCAATATTCAATATCAAAGTTCTTATTAAAAATAAAACAAGTGTTTGCCTTATATAGGCAACTCAAAACAAGCCCTAAATCAACTAGGAATCAACTCAAAACCAAAAAGGAAACGAAAAACTGAACAGACTCAAAAAACGCGGCAAAAAGCACGGCCGTGCTTCAGAAGCACGGCCAGGCCGTGTTCGTCACTTCTTCAGCGAACACGGCCGTGCAAATAAGCACGGCCAGGCCGTGTTCTCACGTAATTAGCCCCTGACGTCTTCATGAAAGTTGTAGCCCTTTCTCTTAGCTTTCCATAGCATCTTGAATCAGCTCAATATCAATTTTGTAGAGAAAGTTATGGCCAAATTACTAAGCCCTGCCAATGCTGAAAACTGTTGACGCGCTTGGATGTTTTTGAACGCAATCTCTTGTTCTTCGATCGTCAATGCTTTCTTTCGACCCATGATTAACTAACATGACTCTAGACTCAATATACTTGGCCTCTAACATCAACTTGGCCACTCTAATGACTCAAAACAATGGAAATTAACACCTAATCTATGATAAACAAATACAAGAACTCAATTACATAGTCTTCAAGAACTCGAGATAAATTGCATTTGGTGTTGCCTGGATCCTTCGTAGATGGATTCTCATCAAGTTGGATATTATTTTTTCTATGAAAAGAGCATATCAGAAAGTAAATATCATTATCAGAAGTACGAGAAAAATAAAGTATTCACCTGGAACTCAAATACTTTGTGATGGTCCATTGTCACTACACCTTTGAGCATTCTACACCGTACCTCATAAACTGTAAACATTTCAGTAGTTTGTCAGGAAAGATTTAAGTTTTCTAAATTAGAGTTGTTTTCTTTAAGATATAACTTAGGGTGTACTAATTTCATGTATACGTTTTCACATCTCAAAATATAGAAAATAGAAACACCAATCAAACAACTTCATAAGAAAACTCAAAAATAATCTAAAAAGAGTAGAAAAGACAATCCACAAAAAAGTATACTTAGAACTCCAGTTGAAGGCAAAACGAAAACTCACAAGAATACTCTCAAAGCCGATATCAGACTATTAACCATAACTTTAATAAATAACTTCCTCAAAAAAAAATAAATAAATAAATAACTTCCTCATAGACAAACTCTTTTAAGCTCATTTCTACTGAAAAGAAAAATCAGTACCCCCCACAAGAATCATGTCCCCTTCATTTTACAGATTCGTCGAAGGGAAGGATAAATTTTTTCTCAAAATAGCGTTAACTTTCCATACATGCTGCTTTTAAAAAAAGTCTACAAGCGGCTTCACAACCCACACATTAGGCAGGTTCCAACAACAAAACCTAAGAAAATTACATTCAAACTTGATACAGAAATTGCTCATCAGTAGATTACTAATACGACGAATTTCACGAAGATGATAGAAAACTAAGGTAAAATATTAAGAAAACCAATTCCGGTACTAGGTAGTTCTAAATTTTTATTTCACTATAAAGGGGCAGAATACCGAAGATTTGTTTAAGGATGTCTTTCTTCTTTTTTTCCTTAACATCAAACATTTTTCTTACAAAACCAAATAAGTTTAGTAAAATAAAAGAAAATCGGGATAGTATGAGCCAATACAAAATTTCCATGAAGATTTCATCAATCCGACCGAGATGTCCCTAGAAAATGAGAAGATGGAAATTAAAATACGAACTAACCGATTGAAAAATAACCTTGCACAGATAAACCAATTCATGAAATGAACATTTCAGACATGATGATCCTTGGACATAAGAGGGCCCATTTCCACTGCCCACACTTTTTCATGTTGTTGACCTTGAATACTTACAAACCCCATCATTATCATAGTTCAAGGCTAGATGACTAATTAAAAACAATTATCTGAAGAAAAAGACTCAGTTAAACCATCAACCTCCAAACAAAGAAACTCACTTAAAATTTTATTCCCCACTTGAAAATAATTGGCAAACCAAAATTTTTTATTTAAAAACACCATATCATAGTGAGATAAAACAACGGAGACCAACCACCTCTAATATAACAGATAGAAACAATCAGAGTTCTAAGAAATTCAAATTCACTTCCCAATACATCTTATATATCACAAAAAGGGAAAAATTAATAAAAAGCCTCGCAAGAAGTTGTAACTGAAGCAATATTCTCAAATCACTAAGTTCCAGATTTGCCTAAAACTGGCATATAAACAACGAAAAAAGCAAACATAGATTATGAACAATCTGTTGCAATTCTCTGTTTATTTAAATTAAAACTTACTCGGCTCATCCAACTCTCTACCTTGGATCATTCTCAAAAAAAAAAAAAAAAACCTCTGTACCTTGGATATAGTAAGCCCTAATAACATCTGATCATCATCTTTCTTCCAGAAAATCGATCCTTTCCCAATGACAAAAATCAAATTATAAATAGAAAAGGAAAAAACTACTCTGACCGATATGCCGCAATAGTTCCCAAATTGACTCCGCTTCCAACCGGAAATTGATCGGTGATGTGGCTAGTATATTGTGACTTCCGATTTCAATGTATGAATATGAGTAGAAAATGTCTTCGAGGGTGGGGGACACACGTGGGGAAGTTTTAGAATTTGAGGAGAAAACTCCATCATGGAGTTCAAGAGACACGTCCATCGATCTATTAAAATCGAAACCCATCTACCTTCAAATTACTTTTTGGCCATTCAATATTGTGGTGTTACCATATTTAAAGTGCGGAAATTGATCGGTGATGTGGCTAGTATATTGTGACTTCCGATTTCAATGTATGAATATGAGTAGAAAATGTCTTCGAGGAATGGGGGACAAGTCTATGGGGAAGTTTTAGAATTTGAGGAGAAAACTCCATCATGGAGTTCAAGAGACACGTCCATCGCCTATTAAAACTCGAAACCCATCTACCTTCAAATTACTTTTTGGCCATTCAATATTGTGGTGTTACCATATTTAAAGTGCGGAAATTAATCGGTGATGTGGCTAGTATATTGTGACTTCCGATTTCAATGTATGAATCTGAGTAGAAAATGTCTTCGAGGAATGGGGGACAAGTCTATGGGAAGTTTTAGAATTTGAGGAGAAAACTCCATCATGGAGTTCAAGAGACACGTCCATCGTCTATTAAAATTGAAACCCATCTACCTTCAAATTACTTTTTGGCCATTCAATATTGTGGTGTTACCATATTTAAAGTGCGGAAATTGATCGGTGATGTGGCTAGTATATTGTGACTTCCGATTTCAATGTATGAATATGAGTAGAAAATGTCTTCGAGGAATGGGGGACAAGTCTATGGGGAAGTTTTAGAATTTGAGGAGAAAACTCCATCATGGAGTTCAAGAGACACGTCCATCGATCTATTAAAATCGAAACCCATCTACCTTCAAATTACTTTTTGGCCATTCAATATTGTGGTGTTACCATATTTAAAGTGCGAAATTAATCGGTGATGTGGCTAGTATATTGTGACTTCCGATTTCAATGTATGAATCGAGTAGAAAATGTCTTCGAGGAATTGGGGGACAAGTCTACATGGGGAAGTTTTAGAATTTGAGGAGAAAACTCCATCATGGAGTTCAAGAGACACGTCCATCGATCTATTAAAACCGAAACCCATCTACCTTCAAATTACTTTTTGGCCATTCAATATTGTGGTGTTACCATATTTAAAGTGCGGAAATTGATCGGTGATGTGGCTAGTATATTGTGACTTCCGATTTCAATGTATGAATATGAGTAGAAAATGTCTTCGAGGAATTGGGGGACAAGTACATGGGAAGTTTTAGAATTTGAGGAGAAAACTCCATCATGGAGTTCAAGAGACACGTCCATCGATCTATTAAAAATCGAAACCCATCTACCTTCAAATTACTTTTTGGCCATTCAATATTGTGGTGTTACCATATTTAAAGTGCGGAAATTAATCGGTGATGTGGCTAGTATATTGTGACTTCCGATTTCAATGTATGAATCACGAGTAGAAAATGTCTTCGAGGAATTGGGGGACAAGTCATGGGGAAGTTTTAGAATTTGAGGAGAAAACTCCATCATGGAGTTCAAGAGACACGTCCATCGATCTATTAAAAACCGAAACCCATCTACCTTCAAATTACTTTTTGGCCATTCAATATTGTGGTGTTACCATATTTAAAGTGCGGAAATTGATCGGTGATGTGGCTAGTATATTGTGACTTCCGATTTCAATGTATGAATATGAGTAGAAAATGTCTTCGAGGAATGGGGGACAAGTCATGGGGAAGTTTTAGAATTTGAGGAGAAAACTCCATCATGGAGTTCAAGAGACACGTCCATCGATCTATTAAAATCGAAACCCATCTACCTTCAAATTACTTTTGGCCATTCAATATTGTGGTGTTACCATATTTAAAGTGCGGAAATTAATCGGTGATGTGGCTAGTATATTGTGACTTCCGATTTCAATGTATGAATCGAGTAGAAAATGTCTTCGAGGAATTGGGGGACAAGTCTACATGGGGAAGTTTTAGAATTTGAGGAGAAAACTCCATCATGGAGTTCAAGAGACAAATCCATGATCTATTAAAATCGAAACCCATCTACCTTCAAATTACTTTTGGCCATTCAATATTGTGGTGTTACCATATTTAAAGTGCGGAAATTGATCGGTGATGTGGCTAGTATATTGTGACTTCCGATTTCAATGTATGAATATGAGTAGAAAATGTCTTCGAGGAATGGGGGACAAGTCTATGGGGAAGTTTTAGAATTTGAGGAGAAAACTCCATCATGGAGTTCAAGAGACACGTCCATCGATCTATTAAAATCGAAACCCATCTACCTTCAAATTACTTTTTGGCCATTCAATATTGTGGTGTTACCATATTTAAAGTGCGAAATTAATCGGTGATGTGGCTAGTATATTGTGACTTCCGATTTCAATGTATGAATCGAGTAGAAAATGTCTTCGAGGAATTGGGGGACAAGTCTCATGGGGAAGTTTTAGAATTTGAGGAGAAAACTCCATCATGGAGTTCAAGAGACACGTCCATCGATCTATTAAAATCGAAACCCATCTACCTTCAAATTACTTTTTGGCCATTCAATATTGTGGTGTTACCATATTTAAAGTGCGGAAATTGATTGGTGATGTGGCTAGTATATTGTGACTTCCGATTTCAATGTATGAATATGAGTAGAAAATGTCTTCGAGGAATTGGGGGACAAGTCTATGGGGAAGTTTTAGAATTTGAGGAGAAAACTCCATCATGGAGTTCAAGAGACACGTCCATCGATTATTAAAATCGAAACCCATCTACCTTCAAATTACTTTTTGGCCATTCAATATTGTGGTGTTACCATATTTAAAGTGCGGAAATTAATCGGTGATGTGGCTAGTATATTGTGACTTCCGATTTCAATGTATGAATCTGAGTAGAAAATGTCTTCGAGGAATGGGGGACAAGTCTATGGGAAGTTTTAGAATTTGAGGAGAAAACTCCATCATGGAGTTCAAGAGACACGTCCATCGCCTATTAAAACCGAAACCCATCTACCTTCAAATTACTTTTTGGCCATTCAATATTGTGGTGTTACCATATTTAAAGTGCGGAAATTGATCGGTGATGTGGCTAGTATATTGTGACTTCCGATTTCAATGTATGAATATGAGTAGAAAATGTCTTCGAGGAATGGGGGACAAGTCTATGGGGAAGTTTTAGAATTTGAGGAGAAAACTCCATCATGGAGTTCAAGAGACACGTCCATCGTCTATTAAATCGAAACCCATCTACCTTCAAATTACTTTTTGGCCATTCAATATTGTGGTGTTACCATATTTAAAGTGCGGAAATTAATCGGTGATGTGGCTAGTATATTGTGACTTCCGATTTCAATGTATGAATCCAGTAGAAAATGTCTTCGAGGAATGGGGGACAAGTCATGGGGAAGTTTTAGAATTTGAGGAGAAAACTCCATCATGGAGTTCAAGAGACACGTCCATCGATCTATTAAAACTGAAACCCATCTACCTTCAAATTACTTTTTGGCCATTCAATATTGTGGTGTTACCATATTTAAAGTGCGGAAATTAATCGGTGATGTGGCTAGTATATTGTGACTTCCGATTTCAATGTATGAATCTGAGTAGAAAATGTCTTCGAGGAATGGGGACAAGTCTCATGGGGAAGTTTTAGAATTTGAGGAGAAAACTCCATCATGGAGTTCAAGAGACACGTCCATCGATCTATTAAAATCGAAACCCATCTACCTTCAAATTACTTTTTGGCCATTCAATATTGTGGTGTTACCATATTTAAAGTGCGGAAATTAATCGGTGATGTGGCTAGTATATTGTGACTTCCGATTTCAATGTATGAATCGAGTAGAAAATGTCTTCGAGGAATTGGGGGACAAGTCATGGGGAAGTTTTAGAATTTGAGGAGAAAACTCCATCATGGAGTTCAAGAGACACGTCCATCGTCTATTAAAATCGAAACCCATCTACCTTCAAATTACTTTTTGGCCATTCAATATTGTGGTGTTACCATATTTAAAGTGCGGAAATTGATCGGTGATGTGGCTAGTATATTGTGACTTCCGATTTCAATGTATGAATATGAGTAGAAAATGTCTTCGAGGAATGGGGGACAAGTCATGGGAAGTTTTAGAATTTGAGGAGAAAACTCCATCATGGAGTTCAAGAGACAATCCATCGATCTATTAAATCGAAACCCATCTACCTTCAAATTACTTTTTGGCCATTCAATATTGTGGTGTTACCATATTTAAAGTGCGGAAATTAATCGGTGATGTGGCTAGTATATTGTGACTTCCGATTTCAATGTATGAATCGAGTAGAAAATGTCTTCGAGGAATGGGGGACAAGTACATGGGGAAGTTTTAGAATTTGAGGAGAAAACTCCATCATGGAGTTCAAGAGACACGTCCATCGATCTATTAAAATCGAAACCCATCTACCTTCAAATTACTTTTTGGCCATTCAATATTGTGGTGTTACCATATTTAAAGTGCGGAAATTGATCGGTGATGTGGCTAGTATATTGTGACTTCCGATTTCAATGTATGAATATGAGTAGAAAATGTCTTCGAGGAATTGGGGGACAAGTCATGGGGAAGTTTTAGAATTTGAGGAGAAAACTCCATCATGGAGTTCAAGAGACACGTCCATCGATCTATTAAAATCGAAACCCATCTACCTTCAAATTACTTTTTGGCCATTCAATATTGTGGTGTTACCATATTTAAAGTGCGGAAATTAATCGGTGATGTGGCTAGTATATTGTGACTTCCGATTTCAATGTATGAATCGAGTAGAAAATGTCTTCGAGGAATGGGGGACAAGTCTACATGGGGAAGTTTTAGAATTTGAGGAGAAAACTCCATCATGGAGTTCAAGAGACACGTCCATCAGTCTATTAAAAATCGAAACCCATCTACCTTCAAATTACTTTTTGGCCATTCAATATTGTGGTGTTACCATATTTAAAGTGCGGAAATTGATTGGTGATGTGGCTAGTATATTGTGACTTCCGATTTCAATGTATGAATATGAGTAGAAAATGTCTTCGAGGAATGGGGGACAAGTCTATGGGAAGTTTTAGAATTTGAGGAGAAAACTCCATCATGGAGTTCAAGACACGTCCATCGGTCTATTAAATCGAAACCCATCTACCTTCAAATTACTTTTTGGCCATTCAATATTGTGGTGTTACCATATTTAAAGTGCGCGGAAATTAATCGGTGATGTGGCTAGTATATTGTGACTTCCGATTTCAATGTATGAATCGAGTAGAAAATGTCTTCGAGGAATGGGGGACAAGTCTATGGGAAGTTTTAGAATTTGAGGAGAAAACTCCATCATGGAGTTCAAGAGACACGTCCATCGATCTATTAAAACCGAAACCCATCTACCTTCAAATTACTTTTTGGCCATTCAATATTGTGGTGTTACCATATTTAAAGTGCGGAAATTGATCGGTGATGTGGCTAGTATATTGTGACTTCCGATTTCAATGTATGAATATGAGTAGAAAATGTCTTCGAGGAATGGGGGACAAGTCTACATGGGAAGTTTTAGAATTTGAGGAGAAAACTCCATCATGGAGTTCAAGAGACACGTCCATCGATCTATTAAAATCGAAACCCATCTACCTTCAAATTACTTTTTGGCCATTCAATATTGTGGTGTTACCATATTTAAAGTGCGGAAATTAATCGGTGATGTGGCTAGTATATTGTGACTTCCGATTTCAATGTATGAATCTGAGTAGAAAATGTCTTCGAGGAATGGGGGACAAGTCTACATGGGAAGTTTTAGAATTTGAGGAGAAAACTCCATCATGGAGTTCAAGAGACACGTCCATCAGTCTATTAAAACTGAAACCCATCTACCTTCAAATTACTTTTTGGCCATTCAATATTGTGGTGTTACCATATTTAAAGTGCGGAAATTAATCGGTGATGTGGCTAGTATATTGTGACTTCCGATTTCAATGTATGAATCTGAGTAGAAAATGTCTTCGAGGAATGGGGGACAAGTCATGGGAAGTTTTAGAATTTGAGGAGAAAACTCCATCATGGAGTTCAAGAGACACGTCCATCGATCTATTAAAATCGAAACCCATCTACCTTCAAATTACTTTTTGGCCATTCAATATTGTGGTGTTACCATATTTAAAGTGCGGAAATTGTCGGTGATGTGGCTAGTATATTGTGACTTCCGATTTCAATGTATGAATCGAGTAGAAAATGTCTTCGAGGAATTGGGGGACAAGTCTACATGGGAAGTTTTAGAATTTGAGGAGAAAACTCCATCATGGAGTTCAAGAGACACGTCCATGATCTATTAAAATCGAAACCCATCTACCTTCAAATTACTTTTTGGCCATTCAATATTGTGGTGTTACCATATTTAAAGTGCGGAAATTCGGTGATGTGGCTAGTATATTGTGACTTCCGATTTCAATGTATGAATCGAGTAGAAAATGTCTTCGAGGAATTGGGGACAAGTCTATGGGGAAGTTTTAGAATTTGAGGAGAAAACTCCATCATGGAGTTCAAGAGACAAATCCATCGATCTATTAAAATCGAAACCCATCTACCTTCAAATTACTTTTGGCCATTCAATATTGTGGTGTTACCATATTTAAAGTGCGGAAATTAATCGGTGATGTGGCTAGTATATTGTGACTCCGATTTCAATGTATGAATCGAGTAGAAAATGTTTTCGAGGAATTGGGGGACAAGTCATGGGAAGTTTTAGAATTTGAGGAGAAAACTCCATCATGGAGTTCAAGAGACAAATCCATCGTCTATTAAAAACCGAAACCCATCTACCTTCAAATTACTTTTTGGCCATTCAATATTGTGGTGTTACCATATTTAAAGTGCGGAAATTGATCGGTGATGTGGCTAGTATATTGTGACTTCCGATTTCAATGTATGAATATGAGTAGAAAATGTCTTCGAGGAATTGGGGGACAAGTCTACGGGGAAGTTTTAGAATTTGAGGAGAAAACTCCATCATGGAGTTCAAGAGACACGTCCATCGATCTATTAAAAATCAAAACCCATCTACCTTCAAATTACTTTTTGGCCATTCAATATTGTGGTGTTACCATATTTAAAGTGCGGAAATTAATCGGTGATGTGGCTAGTATACTGTGACTTCCGATTTCAATGTATGAATCTGAGTAGAAAATGTCTTCGAGGAATGGGGGACAAGTCTATGGGGAAGTTTTAGAATTTGAGGAGAAAACTCCATCATGGAGTTCAAGAGACACGTCCATCGTCTATTAAAATCGAAACCCATCTACCTTCAAATTACTTTTTGGCCATTCAATATTGTGGTGTTACCATATTTAAAGTGCGGAAATTGATCGGTGATGTGGCTAGTATATTGTGACTTCCGATTTCAATGTATGAATATGAGTAGAAAATGTCTTCGAGGAATGGGGGACAAGTCATGGGAAGTTTTAGAATTTGAGGAGAAAACTCCATCATGGAGTTCAAGAGACACGTCCATCGATCTATTAAACCGAAACCCATCTACCTTCAAATTACTTTTTGGCCATTCAATATTGTGGTGTTACCATATTTAAAGTGCGGAAATTAATCGGTGATGTGGCTAGTATATTGTGACTTCCGATTTCAATGTATGAATACGAGTAGAAAATGTCTTCGAGGAATTGGGGGACAAGTCTATGGGAAGTTTTAGAATTTGAGGAGAAAACTCCATCATGGAGTTCAAGAGACACGTCCATCGTCTATTAAAACCGAAACCCATCTACCTTCAAATTACTTTTTGGCCATTCAATATTGTGGTGTTACCATATTTAAAGTGCGGAAATTGATCGGTGATGTGGCTAGTATATTGTGACTTCCGATTTCAATGTATGAATATGAGTAGAAAATGTCTTCGAGGAATTGGGGGACACGTCTATGGGGAAGTTTTAGAATTTGAGGAGAAAACTCCATCATGGAGTTCAAGAGACACGTCCATGATCTATTAAATGAAACCCATCTACCTTCAAATTACTTTTTGGCCATTCAATATTGTGGTGTTACCATATTTAAAGTGCGGAAATTAATCGGTGATGTGGCTAGTATATTGTGACTTCCGATTTCAATGTATGAATCGAGTAGAAAATGTCTTCGAGGAATTGGGGGACAAGTCATGGGGAAGTTTTAGAATTTGAGGAGAAAACTCCATCATGGAGTTCAAGAGACACGTCCATCGATCTATTAAAATCGAAACCCATCTACCTTCAAATTACTTTTGGCCATTCAATATTGTGGTGTTACCATATTTAAAGTGCGGAAATTGATCGGTGATGTGGCTAGTATATTGTGACTTCCGATTTCAATGTATGAATATGAGTAGAAAATGTCTTCGAGGAATGGGGGACAAGTCTACATGGGAAGTTTTAGAATTTGAGGAGAAAACTCCATCATGGAGTTCAAGAGACACGTCCATCGATCCTATTAAAATCGAAACCCATCTACCTTCAAATTACTTTTTGGCCATTCAATATTGTGGTGTTACCATATTTAAAGTCGGAAATTAATCGGTGATGTGGCTAGTATATTGTGACTTCCGATTTCAATATATGAATCGAGTAGAAAATGTCTTCGAGGAATGGGGGACAAGTCTATGGGGAAGTTTTAGAATTTGAGGAGAAAACTCCATCATGGAGTTCAAGAGACACGTCCATCGATCTATTAAAATCGAAACCCATCTACCTTCAAATTACTTTTTGGCCATTCAATATTGTGGTGTTACCATATTTAAAGTGCGGAAATTGTCGGTGATGTGGCTAGTATATTGTGACTTCCGATTTCAATGTATGAATCCGAGTAGAAAATGTCTTCGAGGAATGGGGGACAAGTCTATGGGAAGTTTTAGAATTTGAGGAGAAAACTCCATCATGGAGTTCAAGAGACACGTCCATCAGTCTATTAAAACTGAAACACATCTACCTTCAAATTACTTTTTGGCCATTCAATATTGTGGTGTTACCATATTTAAAGTGCGGAAATTAATCGGTGATGTGGCTAGTATATTGTGACTTCCGATTTCAATGTATGAATCTGAGTAGAAAATGTCTTCGAGGAATTGGGGGACAAGTCTATGGGGAAGTTTTAGAATTTGAGGAGAAAACTCCATCATGGAGTTCAAGAGACACGTCCATCGATCTATTAAAACCGAAACCCATCTACCTTCAAATTACTTTTTGGCCATTCAATATTGTGGTGTTACCATATTTAAAGTGCGGAAATTCTGTGATGTGGCTAGTATATTGTGACTTCCGATTTCAATGTATGAATCTGAGTAGAAAATGTCTTCGAGGAATTGGGGGACAAGTCTATGGGGAAGTTTTAGAATTTGAGGAGAAAACTCCATCATGGAGTTCAAGAGACACGTCCATCAGTCTATTAAAACTGAAACCCATCTACCTTCAAATTACTTTTTGGCCATTCAATATTGTGGTGTTACCATATTTAAAGTGAGGGTATTTAAAACTTGAACCTATCTAATTTTTGGCCATTCAATATCGTGGTGTTACCATATTTAAAGTGAGGGTATTTTAGTCAGAACATATTTTTGCAGAAATATTCACCCTTTTATGATAGTAGATAGATAGATAGATAGATAGTAGATAATAGATTGGACAATTGTTGTTTGCTGCTTTTTGTGTGTTTCTTCTGCTTTAATTCTGCAGTAGAATTATTTAGGATTAAATTACAAAAATACCCCTAAGGTTAAACTTAATTACCAATAATTCCAGTTACCTTTCAAAACTACTAATACCCCTTCAGTATTACAAACCCTCGTTGTGGTTTGTATTTGCGTAACAGTACACTCTACTTTGTAAAATAGAAGCAAATTTCAACGAAGTACTTAGTGATTTTGAAAGGTGACTGTTTTTTTTTTTTTTTTAAATTAAATTTTCAAGGGTATTTTTTGTAATTATCCCAATTTTTTACATGGATAACACCTTACTAAATCAAAAGTTACAACATAACAAGGCAACTTTCTTCTCTTAACCAAAAAACATGTCTGTTGTTAACTTCAGTTGCATTCACATTGAGTCCCTGCTGATGAGACTAATATAGTTTGTGACATATGAAGTATAAAACTCAAGTCATCAACTGATGAAAATTTTCACCAAACCTAAAAATCTTGTCCTAATGCACTTGTAAAGTTTTGGAAGTTTTAGAGGTTGGATAGTAGCAAGGCTAATTCTTCATCAGAAACCTTAACATCAATGCATGTCCCAGTTGAGGCAGCAAGTCTAGCTGCTAGTTGGTGCTTACACTGAAAAATTAACAAATTAATTAGCAACTTTTAAATATAAAGGGATATTTACAAATACTACCCTTGAGGTTTAACCTAATTACAAAAAGACCCCATTGAAGTTTACAAAAATCCCATGACATACGTTTCTATTCTACAAATAATTGCACCTATTGAGGTGGTATTGAGAGAGGTAACTTGTATAACAAATACAA
Source organism: Rehmannia glutinosa (assembly GCA_016081115.2). Classification (NCBI taxonomy): domain Eukaryota; kingdom Viridiplantae; phylum Streptophyta; class Magnoliopsida; order Lamiales; family Orobanchaceae; genus Rehmannia; species Rehmannia glutinosa. The sequence continues at coordinate 97,588 of JABTTQ020002932.1, forward strand.
ACCTAAAGGGGTACTTGTAATTTTAAAAGATAACTGGATTTTTTTGTATTTAGACTAAACTTCGAGGATAGTTTTTGTAATTATCCCTAACAAATAAAGTGATGGACCTACTCATCAGATTTTAGAAGCAAGAGAATAAAAGAGTGTGGGAACATAAACAATATAAACTAAAAACTCACACAAAGCTCTTCTCCCCTGTTCACAATGTCATAGAAGAATGAATAACAAGCACAATAGTGTTCCGCAAAGCACAAATATTCCTCCTTCCTCCGTGATTCTCCTACAACCTGAAAAGACAAGAATAATTCAAAATTTTCAAGCTCTGCATTTCAGATAACTTTTTTTCAATTTCCAAAAACTAGGGTTGAAACTTATCCGAAAAGAAACTCGATCAATGCCCCAATAGGCAATAGCCACGTTTTTTCGGCTAATCATCTTGCGCTATAAATAAGGAATAATTACAAAAAAAACCTAGGTTTGGGCTGATAAAATTTGTTTTCAAAATTACCAAAAAAATCACGTCAATTATGATTTTGTCTTAAATTTAAAGGATAAGTGTAATATTTTTATAAAGATTAAAGATGTTCTTGAAATGTTTGTTTTGCCTGACAAAATGTAAGATAGAATCAGATCTCAAAAATCTTATGCAATTCTAAAAACTCTCTGGATTTTTTCATAATTAGTCAGAACTTCAAGGAGGGTTTTGTAATTACTCTAAAAACTAATCGCATTCCCCTAAATCTCCTCCTCTTCTTCTTCTCCCCTCTCTCTTACACACGCACAAACACGCGCACAAACGAGAAAAAAAAAGTACCTGAAAAATGGATCTGCCACTAGGCTCACCAGAAATCCTCTTGACACCCCTTTGATCAAAAATCCTCGTCGCCCTCTCGAAGTTTTTCCCATATATAAAATGTAATCTGTAACACTACAGTACATCATAACCTAAAATTGCATTTGGGGAACAAAAATGGTAGCCATTCACAGAAGTAATAATAAAATTGATTCTAGAAATTGAAATATATGCAGCAATACCCACATGGAGAGCTGATCATCGGTCACTGTTGGACAAAAGTTCATATTCACCACCAATGGCATCGGAAAATTTTGAAAATAAAAAATAAATAAATACGAGAACGATTAAAAAAATAAATAAGATTCAGAGAAAGAATCGGATATTATAATAAGGATTACATGGACCTGAACGAGTCGACTCAATAGCCTGCCAAATGGATTCTGCGACCAAACTACAGGTGCTCATCATCCTAAACCCAGTTGATTTTCGCCACGGAATTCTAGAACAGCACAGTGAAAATAAAAGAATGGAGAATAAAAAAGAGCTGGCTTCATAACAATTTGAGGGTTAAAAGAAAAAAAAGACGAAAGGAATTAAGACATGGGGTAATATTGGGATTGGTTGCTTTATAACTCATTTTATGATTTTTTTTTTTATTTTTAATGAAAATCATGATAAAATGATTAATAATGAAAGCATATTTTAAAAAATTAAGTATGTATGAGGAAAAAATAAATATAATGACTACAATTAATGTGATATATATTTTTATAATTTATTAAATTTTAATATATTTTTAAGAATGGTATGTAGATGTGATTCTTTTTTTTTTTAATTCTTTGTAATTTTCATTGGGTTTGGATGTTGATTATATTCTTGAGGGAAGCTTTTAAGTTTTAAGTAATCAGTGAAGATTAGTGAAACTTTTTGGGTTTGATGTCTTTATCAAGTTTTTGTTAAGGAAGGAATATGTAGGTCCCAGGGGTGTAAGTGTAAGGTTTAGAAGGGGGTTGAATAAACCTTACCAAATTTTTCGATTTAGTCTTTTAAATCTCTGAGTTGATCTCACACAAGTTTGTGTCCTTGATGGAATGATCAACTTAGTCACTCAAAGTAGAGTTAATCACTCAACAAACTCAATGAAATTTGTTGATGGAGTAACTCGAGTTGTTAGCTCTAAATTAACTGTTGTGGTTTTGTTTTATTGGAAGACTTAACACCCTTAAGTTTGATTAAGTAAGAGTTTAGTGCTTGGTTTAGTACTTATAATTTATCAAGTGGATAGCAAATTTATCGTGAGATATAAGCGATTAAAATTGCAAGAATTAAAGTCTTAAATGTAAATGACACAATGAAATTTTTATAGAGGTTCGAAGATGGGGTAATTCTTCTACTCCTCTCTTCTCCAACTCCTGGAGGAATCCACTAAGTAATGATCGGTTTACAAAGTGGTAACGGATCCAGATCAAGTCTTGATCACACGGTGACTTGATCCTTTGGGACTCGATCAAGACGCCTTGATCACTCGGTTGGCTTAAATGCGACTCAACTTCTTCACAGGCGTGCGCCTTGCTACTACTGACTCACTTGCTCAAGCTCTTTGGATTTAATCACGGCGTCAAAAGCTTAAGACTCGCTCAACCTTGAACCTTCCTACAATCCTTCCTGGAATGTAGACCCCTTGTTTTCAGTATTTTCCTCTTCAACTGATTGAAGTTATCTTTCCTTCACAGGTGAGTGTTGGATTGATGTTCTTCGTAATGTAGGCTTGAGGATTGAGAATATTTGATTTTTCTAATATGCTTGTATCTGTCACATATGTGTCATCTATATATCTCTCCTTTCTCAAACAAACTCCTCGGCCTTTTATAGTGAACTTTCAAAAATTTGCCCGTTGAAGAGATAGGCTTATTTTTGAAAGTCACTTGCGTCGTTGGCTTGTCTTGTTGCGATTCTTGGAATTGTCATTTCCTCGTATGAATTGTTCTTTCACCTTTTCGTTAGTTCGACGGTGTAGTGCTTCCCATTGGTTCATTCCTTTTGCACGCAAGGGACTGAGCACTCCGAGAAAGGAGGTATGGAGATATTACTTGTTTAAGTAATTCTCTTGATTTTCGGCAACGGATCTTTTCTGATTATCTCGACTTGACCGCATTTCCTTGCTTTCCTCGGGTGACTTAGAGTCGACTTCCAATCATGGATGACTCTTTGTCACTTCAACTTGAGACTTGGCTTTTCTTGAGTTGACTTGGTGATGCTCCACTGTTGCATCTCATCCGCTTCTTGATAGAGTTCCCATCTACTCTTCTTTGCCATACTCAATTGTTTTGGTGAGTCTTCCTTCAAGTCTTGATTGTCTTCTTGCATGTTAGGGCGTAGGCGACTTAACTCGGCTTGGCGGCTCTATTCATTACAATGCATTTTACAACAAGAATTGGGGTGCCAACTTTCTATTCTAAGTTTTACATGGCATTCATCAAAATCTAAACAATAAAATTCCTAACAATTTCCCCCTTTTTGATGATGCCAAAACTTAAACCATACAAAAATGCAAATAACAAAGATACATACTGAGATAGTGTATTGACATAGAATGTATGCGCAGAATCAATCTTTTTATTGATCATATCATTCTTGTACTTAACACAACTGTTTGTTTACAAGGTGTATCGAGTATATAATTGTCTTCACAAAAAAATAAAGAATTTATAGCTTTATTACGGAAGACTTACATTGTATGTATTTACATAATAAAATACACGAAGGGTTGGACAAAGCAACACTTCATCTCATTCGTTGTCTCCTTCTTTCATCTTGTTCAAGATCTTCTTCTCTTCTTCTCTTCTTTCTCGTCATCAGTTTGCTTCTTTTTCTTTTCATATGCCTTCCTGGCAGCTTCATCTTTTCTTATTCTTTCTGTCTCTCTGCCATAGTGAGTTTGTCTCTTGTTTTCTTCTTCTATTCTTTTTGCATACTCGGCGTTAGTTTTAGCCACTTTCAAATTTGCCACTTGGTCAAGCCCGGCCCAGTAGATCCTCCTTTCTTTCCTGGATCTACGTATTCAATATTCTTGGGCGAGGCCTGGAGTGCAAGCTTCTTCCTCCACTCATTCGCTTCTTCCTCTACCTCCTGGGGCGTATCTTTGTCTTGGGGTCTTCTTCTTTCGGTGAGTGACGCAGAGTGACCGGCAGAGCGATCGCGGTAGTCCGCTGCTGTCGCCTTCTTCACATAATGTGAGACCCTTTTCCCAGTACAAGTCCCAAGCTTGAGCCATAGACATATTTGCAAAGTATCCTTGATTCGAGCGTTTTGAATTCGTCGCCAACGATCGTGGCTCTGTCCCGACATCCGAAATGGCATAAGTGTCTCATCTCTTGGAATGCCTCGTGTTCTTTCAAGATGTTCATAACTCGGCATCCATTCTTCCTTCCACTTCCTTCATCCCTGCTTCAATTGTTTTCTCTTCTCGGCCATAGATCTGAGTGTTGGAGTGGCGAGTCACTGGGGAGTTTTTTGCTTATAATGTCAAATTTTGTGATAGGACCTGTTGAGGGGTTTGTGCAATCATCAAGGTCATATCTTTTGATCCTTCCCCCTCGTGATTTTCCTTTCTTTTGTTTCAAAATTTCCTCGGTGATTTTCCTTCTCATTTGCTCCTTTCTTTCGACTTGATTTTTTTGCTTTAAGGTATTCCTCTTCCCCCTTTTTGGCATCATCAAAGGATAGAGGAACCACAGGGAACATCTTTGGCAAACATGAAGTCGAGCCTACGGATAGTCGAGTTACGCTTCAAGTCTGGCTGCGTTGTAAGCGGCACGAATTCGGATCGAGTAGCGTTGGACTCTGCTTTGAAATCGGCTTCATCTCGGCCATGAGAGAAGGTGAATTTTCTAGTCATGTGTTCTTCCAAACGTGTAGATCATTCGTATTACGCTCCGCGATAACTTTATCTCGGCGATATGAGCTTCATGCATGTGCTCAATATGTTCTCTCGGCCGTTTTTGCATCGGCATTTTGACTCTCCACTAGCTTTAGCGACTTGTTGAACAATGTCGAAGTATCTCACTTGTTCCACACGCATTGTTCTTCTTTGTTGCCACCATTCACGATTCGACATTTTGTTATGCCTCTCAAGTCGTTTTTGTAAGGGTGGCATCTCTGTTGTCGATCGCATATCAAAGAGGCTGGTGCCTCTCCATTCGTTCAACCTCGGCAAATAGTGCCTTGAACACTTCTCGAACTTTAGCCGATTCTTACATTGAAGGCGATGGCCATGACATCAAAATCGTAATCAGTTTGGAACAATGGTGTCGATGGAAGAACAGGCTGGTTTGTTATAGCGTGCTTGTTCGTTTTCGACTCTTCGTGGAGTTCTCAGTATCTCCGGTGAAAACGGGAAAGATTCTACAAAAGATTCATCGCCGCCTAACCGGGATACGTTCGATGATGAGCGGTGCGCGTGAAGTTCTTTTGGGAATCGATCTGCTGCTGACTTGAGGAGCACCGCTCGGTGGATCTTTGGTTCGGTGTTTGGGTTTTGTTGTGAAGTAGTCGGTTTCTTGAGCCTCATTGTCTCAGCAACCGTTGGTCTCGGTTCTTGAGCTAATTTGTCTTAACTTGCCGTTGGTCTCGGTGATTTTTCCAATTGCGTGGCGGTCTCGGCCTTATCGTAAGCGTCATCGGACGATGATGAGATTTCCATTGGTGGCTCATCATCAAAGTTAAAGGTTTGTGAGTAGTCTTGGGATCGACTTACTCGTGCTTGGAACACCCGCAGTGAGTCTTTTGGATTTGCACACAGGGATGACTCGAACTTCTTCTTCTTCGCCGATCCCGAAAGGATACATCGGGATTATCACGGGAATCATGAAGTGCGCTTATCTCCTTCTCGGATGGGTCGATTATAGCGGGAGGGATGTTCTCTACTTGACTTCTTTACCAGGAAGTCTCAACCTCCGTGGGCCTTCATTACCTCGGCGGTCTCTCTTGCGCCGAGGCCTTAGTCCTCCCTTTCGACGGTGTCGGTATGTCTTAGGGTCTTCTGCGGTGGCATCCATTGAGTCTCAACCCCATGGATTGCACTTTCATCGCCAGTGTTAACTCCCAGGGGCGTTCCATCGTGCCTCATTGCGCATCAGCGACATCATTAGCCCGAGCGGTTGGCACCTGGTGAGACGGCCTCAATCATCCGAGCCGTTGATGGCAACTTATTTGTTCTTCTTGTGTTTGTATTTTCTCTACTTCGCCTCCTTGATTCGTTGTGGAGTCATCTGCGGCAGATCCTCCGACCTTGCTGCGGTGGAGGAGTTTCCCCCCTCGGTGGCGCACCGGTGAGTGACTTGAATGGGGTTACTCGGCTCCAAACTCTGGTTGTTTCGATTGATTGTTCGGCCGTTGGGGCGGTGGTAATACACCTTCAATAGGGGTTGGCTCGTTGGGGTCCCACTATCCGGTTTCATCGCCGATTCCTTATTGCCTTTCTTCTCGAGTGGAGGGAAGTGGTAGCAAAGCAACAACATTGGCGATTTCTTGAACCACTCCCATTGGATCAATTTCGGTGTGTTACGGAGGACTCTCCTGGTCCCTCCATCAATCTTTGCTCGTGAAGGATTCTTGATTCGTGCGATGCTTGCTGCATTTGCAACTCTTACGTGGCGGCGGCATTCTGCGGATCCTCATCACCGGCCGAGAAGACATCAAGGAGAGGATGTGTGTGTTCAGTAGTGCGGAGATAGGCGGATGCTTGCCTTCTCACGTGCCTCGGCTTCCTTGCTTTTCTCTCTCCTTTTCCTTGTAAATCTGCGGGATGTCAAGCGATTGTCTTCATCAAGTCTTTGGGGCACGATTTTAGTCCAAGGAAATTTAGCGAGTTCCTCTTCTTCTTCTATAAACTCGGCCGTTGGAACTCATTTCCTTGACTTACTCAACTTCCATTTCCTCCACTCACGCATGACGATTTTGGATATCTGGGTAAGGTGGAGATAGGATCATTACATCACTATCCGCTCTAGCGGAGTTCTTCTTGTGCTTGGTGTGTGAATTACAATTTGTGTCTTCGGGTTGCCTCTGCTGATCGCCTTCAGCCAGACTTGGTTGTTTCATCAATTACATCGGAGACTCTACTTCTCCGAGTAGTCTGCAGTATCTTCTCTGGCAGTGAAGCCCGGCTCAAATTTGGTTTCTCTAGTTTAGGCGCTTGATGATTATTCTTCGTCTCTAGTTTGTACGGAGGAATTTCGGTTCGAGACGGTGTCCTCGAGTCTTGGTAGGGGCAGTCTTTGGTGTCTTTTCTGGGAGAGCGGGCCGTCGTGGCTTCTCGGTTCTCCTCTTTTTGTGATCGGAGAAGGTATTTGTGAGTCCTTCTCGGCCATTGCGCGGCGGGAGACACGAGCTGGGCGAGTGACTCTGCTGCGCTGCGGGGAGCATGTTTGGTTTTCTTTCTTCGAGGGCGTCATCTTATCTTAGCGCAGGGCGGCTTTTTCTTAATTTGGAGAGGAAATAGTTGTATCTTGGGTGGTGATTCCCCTCATGGTGTCGACTCTCTTGGCGTAAGCTCTCTTGTGCGCCGAGAGGTTTGCTCGAACATCCTCTTGTTAACATGGAATGCCTTCCCATGTCTAAGAGGGACTCTTTCACCTCCATTAGCCGGCCAATCACTAGGCCATATCCACAGGGATCCTCCAAATGTGCCATCTTCTTTGAAGGATTTGTTCCCAGCGTTACGGCGAGTCTGCTTTGTAGACAAACTCGGCCAGTTTATCTTTCTTTTTCTGCGATGATTGCGGCCATTACAATCGGCTTTGCCTTTGTGATTGGTCAAAGTCGCCAAACTTGATGTCGATACATTTGGCAACTATGTCCAACGACTTGTGATAGTCCTCCTTCCCGAGCGATCTCTTGTTTCTTTGTAAACACAATTTTATCGGCAAAGTCGAGGCTTGGCTATTTCTTTCCAAGCATCGGCCAGGTTTACATCGGCCGTTAATCTCGATGCTCCTTCTGCCGGTAGTGAGCGGTGGTGCCAAATCCTTGGCGAGAGATAGTCACCGTTTTTCCGTGAGCAGATGACTTGATTCCTTCATCGTGAATCTCGGCATTCATGTAGAATTGTGCGACCTCCTCCACATAGGTCATCGGATATTCTAACGTTAGAAGCGGTTTGAGGCCAGGACGTTTCTAACTTTTCAGCGATTTTCTTCACTAGGAGTCGTCGGACCCCTGTTTCAACATTAAAGTCGAAATCCACCGTAGAGCCGATGTGGATTTGCTTTCCTAACTTGGTAAAGTCATAAGTTGGTGCCATTTTTCGGGATTATATCGAAGAAAAACTCGAGAAATTGATTTGAAGATAGATAGGGTTTCGAGAGAATTTTGCCTTTGCTTTTGAGAGAAAGAAATGATCGAGTTTTTAGAAGTGTGAGAGAAAACGGACGAAAATGGTTTAAATATGGTTTATGAAAGGGCGTGCGGGTTTTTTTTTGAAATGTGATCGAAATCAACGGCTTAGATTTTGCACGCCTATTTAGCATTTCATGTCTCGTATATAATGCGGCTGACATTTATATCCAATCATAAGCTTGGTGTGCGGCTTTATGTACGTACACATCATCATTGTCTTTGACGTATTTCTTAAAACATTCCCGCTTAGTCAAACGAGCGGCGTTTTTGTCACTTTGCTCATAAATTATTCACTTATCCCTTAGTGATTTAACTCTACTTCTCACAATTCTCTTAGTGACTCGGCTATCGGTGACTCGGTGTATTGTCTTTCCGTCTGGTGATTCTTGGTTGATTTTGTTTTTGACTCTTTTTCACCCTTTCTGTTCCATTTCTCTTCTTTGATTCGTCTGAGTGTCACTCACTCAATTAACCCCAACTCGTGCTTGAGTTCTTCAAATCTTGACTCACATAATGGTTTTGTGAAGATGTCGGCTAGTTGTTTATCGGTTGAAATATATTCGAGGATGATGTCCTTCTTTTCAACATGATCTCTTATGAAGTGATATCGACATCAATATGCTTTGTTCTTGAATGCAACACGGATTTTGAGTAATTGCAATTGCACTTGTGTTATCACACATGATTGGAATCTCTTTTTCCTCAATTTCATAGTCTCTCATTTCTTTGTCTCATCCATAGGACTTGGGCAACAACTTGTTTGCCCGCAGTATGTATTACGCCTGTTTGTGGAGGTGGCTATTGAGTTTTGCTTCTTGCTAAACCAGGGAAATCGATCTGTTTCCTAGCATTTGACATGTGCACGAAGTGCTCTTCCTGTCTACTCTGCATCCAAAGATAGTCGAGAATCGAATAGCCAATTAGCTTGAATCCACCTTCCTTTGGATACCATAGGCCTACTTCTTGGCTTCCTTTCAAGTATCTCAATACTCTCTTAGGCTTTGTCATATGGCTTTCTTTTGGAGCAGATTGAAATCTTGCACATACACCTACAAAGAAAGGTGATGTCCGGCCTTCTTTGTGAGATAGAGCGATGATCCAATAAGTGCTCAGTATCTTGTTTGATCTGAGGTTTGCCATCCGCATCCATGTCCATTTTGGTGATGTGTTCATTGGTATTTTTGAGAGGACTTCTCTTCCATACCAAACTTCTTCATTAAATCTCTGGTGTATTTTGTTTGACTTATGAAGGTTCCATCCTTGAGTTGTTTCACTTGGAGTCCAAGGAAGAATGTCGGCTCTCCCATCATGCTCATTTCAAATTTACTTTGCATGAGGTTTGAAAACTTTTCACACGACTCTTTGTTTGTGGAACCAAAAATGATGTCATCCACATAAATTTGAACAAGCAAGTATACTCTTTTTGTCTTGAATTACGAAAAGTGTTCTATCTACTTTTCTTTTTGTGAATCCATTTTTGGTTAGGAATTGTGACAAGGTATCATACCATGCTCACGGGTGCCTGTCTTCAATCCATACAGGGCTTTCTTGAGTTTGTATACCTTATCTCCGAGTCTTCCTGTTCAAATCCGGAGGTTGTTCAACATACACTTCTTCTTCCAATACACCATTTAGGAATGCACTTTTTACATCCATCGATATACAATGAAATTCTTGTGAGTCTGCATAGGCAAGAAACATCCTTATAGCTTCAATCTTGCTACAGGGCAAATGTTTCATCAAAATCTATCCCTTCTTCTTGGCAATATCCTTTGGCTACTAGTCTTGCTTTGTTTCTTACCCACGAGAACCTTCCTCGTTCATCTTATTTCGAACACCCATTTGGTTCCAATAACATTTTGATGTATGGGTCTTTTCACTAATTCCCATACTTTATTTCTCTCAAATGATTGACTCTTCTTGCATAGCTTGAATCAATGTGTGTCGTCAATGCTTGGGACACATCTTTGGGCTCTATTTGCGAGATGAAGCATGTGAACATGGCTTCTTGTTGAGTTCGGATCTTGTTTTGACACCTTCTCTTATATCTCCGATGACAAGTTCGGTGGATGGTCTCTCGGCCATCTTACATCAGGTTGGAGTAAGTTAGGCGGATTGATCGACTTGCGGTGTGTTCTTTGTGGTCGAGCTCTCGTTATCACTTAGTTTGCAAATTTTCCACTTGTTTTTGAGATTCGACTATCTCATCTTCTTCCGAATTGATAATTCCGGCTTGACTTGACATATGGACTCTTCGTATGGTTGGATGATTCAAATTTTATTGGCGACTCTTCAATGTCTTCTCTATTTACATTTGGCTCATCGAATACTACATGAATGGATTCTTCCGTAACCATAGTTCTTTTGTTGAGTATTCTCTGAGGCTTTGCTTTCGGTGAGTATCCTAAGAAGATACCTTCATCGACTTTAGCATCAAAAGCCTTTAGATTGTCTTTACCATTGTTGTGGATGAAGCACTTACATCCAAATATTCGAAATATGCAACATTTGGTTTTCTTCGATCCAGATCTCATAGGGAGTCTTTGTCATTTCTATTTATCATACATCCTGTTTTGGGTGTAGCAAGCTGTGTTGATTGCTTGACCCAAAATCTTTTTGGTAACCTGCTTGCTAACATGGTCTTTGGCCGCTTCTTTGAAGGTTCTATTCTTCTTTCGCAACTCCATTCTGTTGTGGAGTCCTTTGCTGGCGATAGTTCATGACCAATACCATTCTCAATACAAAATCGAGTTATTATTCCATTGACAAACTCGGTTCTCTATCCGATCTTATTTTGATAATGGTTTGACTCTTCTCGTTTTGATCCTCTTCATCAATTTGTGGTAGTTTTTGTAGATCTTGAATAGTCATCTACTACCACCAAGGTGTATTTCTTTCCACTTATCTTTATTTGGTTCCCCTTTGGGCCAAATAGATCCATATGAAAGCGATGCAATATTCTTGTTGAGGATGGGCATGTCTTTTCTTTGAATGACGACTTGATTTGCTTTCCCTTCGACATGCATCACATATACTCTCCTTCTTGTATCTCGAGTGCGGAAGTCCTTCTACAAGATGACTTCTTGCCAGACTTGTTAATTGTTTTGAAATTGGTGACTCGGCTTTTTGTGCCACACCAACTTGATTCATTTGTGCTCTTTGCTAGTAGACAGTCTTGAGTGTTGCGAGTTGACCAATCCACTACATACATATTTTTTGTCTACATCCTTGGCAAAGACAACTTCATTTGATTCAATATCTTTGATTTGGCATATACCCATGTTGAATCCAACATTGTAGCCCTTGTCCGCGAGTTGGTGATGCTCGATGTAAGTTGAAGTTGAGGCCTTCAACATATGCAACATCTGTGATTTCTAATCCATTCCTCTTGATAGATCCAATGCCTCTTATTTCGGGAGCTTCATTTCCTCCAAATATGACTTTTGCTCCTTTAACTTCCTTGAATTTTGTGATTTTTCTTGTTTCTGTCATGTGTGGAAAGACCACTATCCATGTACCAGGTTCCTTGGCACTCATTGTTCCTTGAACCTCATCTTCTTGATCTTGTTCTTTGGCCATCAAGCGGATCAAGGCTTCTTCTTGAGTCACTTGAGTAGTCGGCTTCATGCTGCTCTCGAATCAATTGTCTCTCTTGACTTGATTGTTTGTGATCAGCCTGACCATCATTGCCTTTTTCTTTTCTTGTCTTCTTTCTCACGAAGATCTTCCTTTCTTCTTCATCCCTGTACTTGTTGACTACTGACATATGGGCCGATCAATAGCATAGTGACCTGGTTGTCTGATTCCAACATAGATACTCAACCTTTTGATCGACTCTTTCCATTCTTGGATTGTCGACCCTTTGATACTCAACTTTTTGATGATCTGTTCTCTTGGTTGGCCTATCATCCCTTGATTTGGAGGAGGAGTGAGTGTCTTACGGAAGATTCACCCTTTCCTCTCTTGTAGTTCTTATTAAAGAACTTGTTAAATCTTTTAACCATCAAATTTATTTCTTACGGGTCAATGACCTCTTTGACCTCAGCTCTCTTCCCATCTTTAACAATTAAAGCATTTGTTTTGGGTACATTGTCTCTTCCTGGTCTTTTCTTCTCGGCTCAAACTCGTAGGCTTTGAGGTGCGAGAATAACTCATGGTTGGATGTCTTTGATAGGTCCATGGAATGTCTCGGTGCCATGACCTTCATTTCCCATTCAGTGGAAGACTTTTAGGATCTTCATACACATTTCATGTGTATATTCCTTTCCAAGTGCGATACGACTCATTTGTGATTTCGTGAACCGGCGTCTAGTTGATCCAGGTTCTCTCACGAGATCATTTTGAAGTTCTCAAATTTAGTCTGACTTTTGATAATTTGTTTTCTTTGATTTGCTCGAGCCTTCACAAATCAATGTGAACGACTTGTCCCATTTCTTTAGCCGTTTTGCATGATTTGACTTTGTTGAACATGGCTTTGTCCAAGTTTTGTAGAGGATGTCCTTGGCTACATTGTCGAGTTATATCTTTTGTGTCATCATTTGTCCACTCGAGTTCTTGGTTTTCAACCATGATGGTCTAGAGCAACATCTTCTTCTCCTTTTGCAACTCTTCGCATTTGTGTTCACCTTTAAGATTTGCGGAGGCCCATCTTCATCACTATCCACATCTCATCATGTAATCTTTGATAGATGAGCTCGCATACGAATTTTCCAATCATCAAATTCTTCAATAGTGAACATAGGGATGCGTGTCAAATTTGCTTCCATGATAATAACTTTTAATGATAAAGAAGAGTTTTGAAAGTTTAAGTACTAAAGCGGACTTTGAAAAGTTTGGAGATCTAGTTCAAGATTAACCGGTGCGGAGGGTTCAATGAACCAACCGCTCACGATACCACTTGTAGGTCCCAAGGGGTGTAAGTGTAAGGTTTAGAAGGGGGTTGAATAAACCTTGCAAATTTTCGATTTAGTCCTTTTAAATCTCTGAGTTGATCTTACGGTTTGTGTCCTTGATGGGCCGATCAACTTAGTCACTCGGAGAGTTAATCACTCAACAAACTCAAGCGAGCTTTGTTGATGGAGTAACTCGGTGTTAGCTCTAAATTAACTCATTTGTGGTTTTGTTTTATTGGAAGACTTAACACCCTTAAGTTTGATTACTTAAGAGTTTAGTGCTTGGTTTAGTACTTATAATTTATCAAGTGGATAGCAAATTTATCCGGAGATATAAGCAGTTAAAATTGCAAGAATTAAAGTGTTGAAATGTAAATGACACAATGAAATTTTTATAGAGGTTCGAAGATGGGGTAATTCTTCTCTCCTCTCTTCTCCAACTCTGGAGGAATCCACTAAGTAATGATCGGTTTACAAAGTGGTACGATCCCGGATACAAGTCTTGATCACACGGTGACTTGATCCTTTGGGACTCGATCTGGAGACGCCTTGATCACTCGGTGGCTTCTCGTGCGACTCGGCTTCTTCACAGGCCATTTGCCTTGCTACTATAGCTCACTTGCTCAAGCTCTTTGGATTTGATCACGAAGCCCTCCAAAAGCTTAAGACTTGGCTCAACCTTGAACCTTCCTACAATCCTTCCTGGAATGTAGACCCCTTGTTTTCGATATTTTCCTCTTCAAGCGATTGAAGTTATCTTTCCTTCACAGGTGAGTGTTGGATTGATGTTTTCGTAATGTAGGCTTGAGGATTGAGAATATTTCATTTTTCTAATATGCTTGTATCTCTCACCTTTTCGAGGAGTTACATTGCGGTCAAGTCGAGATAAGCGTAAAAGAATTTGCGTTACGTAAATCAAGAGATTTACTTAAACAAGTAATATCTCCATACAACCTTTCTTGGAGTGCTCGGTCCCGAAGCGTGCAAAAGGAATGAACGATGGGAAGCACTACACCGTGTCGAACTACGAAAAGGTGAAAAGAATAATTCATACGAGGAAACGGCAATTCAAGAAGCGCAAGCCAACGTTTGCAAAGTGACTTTCAAAAATAAGCCTATCTCTTCAACGGGCAAATTTTTGAAAGTTCACTATAAAAGGCCGAGGAGTTTGTTTGAGAAAGAAGATGCATGAATGACACATACATGAGATAGACAAGCACATTAGAAAAATCGAAACAATCTCAATCCTCAAGCCTACATTTGAAGTACATCAATCCAACACTTACCTGTGAAAGAAAGAGAACTTCAACGAGTTGAAGAGAAACCTTTGAAAACAAGGGGTCTACTTTCGGGAAGGATTGTAGAAAAGTTCAAGGTTGAACTAAGTCTTAAGCATTTGGAGGGCTTCGTGATCAAATCCAAAGAGCTTGAGCAAGTGAGTGTAGTAGCAAAAGGCGCCTTTGCCCGTGAAGAAAGGCGAGTCGTGCGAGAAGCCAACCGAGTGATCAAGGCATCTCGGCCCGAGTCCCAAAGGATCAAGTCGGGTGTTGTGATCAAGACTTGTATCGGGACTGTTACCACTTTGTAAACCGATCATTACTTAGTGGATTCCTCCGGGAGTTGGAGAAGAGAGGAGTAGAAGAATTACCCCATCTTGAACCTCTATAAAAACTTTCTTTGTGTCATTTACATTTGACATTTAAATTCTCGCACTTTTTTGCTTATATCTCACGATAAATTTGCTATCCATTTGATAATTTACAAGTACTAAATCAAGCTCTAATATCTTGCTTAATCAAACTTAAGGGTGTTAAGTCTTCTTGAAAAATAAAACCTCTGTGAGTTAAATTGTAGCCAATATTTGAGTTACTCCATCAACGGCTCAAATTTAGATGCATTTGAGAGATTAACTCTCTTGAGTGACTAATTCGATTTGTCCATCAAGGACAATTTGTGTAGAACTAACTCTGTAGATTTAAAAGGACTAAATCGAAAATTTGGTAAGGTTTATTCAACCCCCCTTCTAAACCTTACACTTACACCCCTTGGGACCTACAAGTGGTATCGGGCGGTTGGTTCATTGAACCCTCCGCACTTTAGTTCTTGAACTAGATCTCCAAACTTTTCAAAGTCGCTTTAGTACTTAAACCTTCAAAACTCGTTTTATTAAAAGTCATTATCATGGAAGCAAATTTGACACGCATCCCTATGTTCACTATTGAAGAATTTGATGATTGGAAAATTCGTATGCGAGGCTCATCTATCGGCATTACATGATGAGATGTGGATAGTAATAGAAGATGGGCCTCTACAAATATTAAAGGTGAACACAACAATTTTCTTTTTTGCGAAGAGTTAATTTGAAGGAGAAGAAGATCTTGCTCTAGACCAGTCATGGTTGAAAAACCAAGAAGCTGAGTGGACAAATGATGAGAAAAAGATACAAACTGGATAATGTAGCCAAGGACATCCTTTACAAAACCTTGGACAAAGCCATGTTCAATAAAGTCAAATCATACAAAACGGCCAAAAGAAATGCGGGACAAGTTGACATTGATTTGTGAAGGCTGAGCAAATCAAAGAAAACAAATTGTCGATGCTTGATACAAAAATTTGAAAATTTCAAAATGATCTCGGGAGAGAACCTGGATCAACTAGACGCTCGGTTCGTGAAATCACAAACGAGCTATCTACACTTGGAAAGGAATATACACGAAGAAATGTGTATGAAGATCCTAAAAAGTCTTCCGGTGAATGGGAAATGAAGGTCATGGCATTGAGACACTCCATGGACATATCAAAGACATCCAATCATGAGTTATTCTCGGACCTCAAAGCCTATTTGAATTTGGTGAGAAGGAAAGACCAGGAAGAGACAGTTGTACCCAAAATTTGCTCTAATCGTTAAAGATGGGAAGAGAGCCGAGGTCAAAAAGTCATTGACCCGGAAGAAATAACCCACGATGGTTAAAAGATTTAACAAGTTCTTTAACAAGAACTACAAAAGAGGAAAGGGTGAATCTTCAAGAAGACACTCGGCTCCCTCCAAACCAAGGAAGACAAGGCCAACCAAGAGAACAGATCATCAAGCCGTTGAAGGAAAGATAACTTCAATCGGTTGAAGAGGAAAATCGAAAACAAGGGGTCTACATTCCGGGAAGGATTGTAGGAAGGTTCAAGAGTTGAGCAAGTCTTAAGCTTTTGGAGGGCTTCGTGATCAAATCAAAGAGCTTGAGCAAGTGAGTCGTAGTAGCAAGGCGGTTGCCTGTGAAGAAGGCTGAGTCGTCGAGAAGCAATTTGAGTGATCAAGGCATCTCGCATCGAGTCCCAAAGGATCAAGTCGGCATTTGTTGTGATCAAGACTTGTCACGGACTATTACCACTTTGTAAAGCGATCATTACTTAGTGGATTCCTCCGGGAGTTGGAGAAGAGAGGAGTAGAAGAATTACCCCATCTTGAACCTCTATAAAAACTTTCTTTGTGTCATTTACATTTCAAACATTTAAATTCTCGCACTTTTAATTGCTTATATCTCTTTGATAAATTTGCTATCCATTTGATAATTTACAAGTACTAAATCAAGCTCTAATATCTTGCTTAATCAAACTTAAGGGTGTTAAGTCTTAAATTTGAAAAATAAAACCACAAATTTGAGTTAAATTAGCCAGCAAAGGTGAGTTACTCCATCAAACGGCTTTGGTGATGCATTTGAGAGATTAACTCTTGAGTGACTAATTCGATTTGTCCATCAAGGACACAGGTTTGTGTAGAACTAACTCTGTAGATTTAAAAGGACTAAATCGAAAATTTGGTAAGGTTTATTCAACCCCCTTCTAAACCTTACACTTACACCCCTTGGGACCTACAAGTGGTATCGGAGCGGTTGGTTCATTGAACCCTCCGCACGTGTTCTTGAACTAGATCTCCAAACTTTTCAAAGTCCGCTTTAGTACTTAAACCTTCAAAACTCGTTTTATTAAAAGTCATTATCATGGAAGCAAATTTGACACGCATCCCTATGTTCACTATTGAAGAATTTGATGATTGGAAAATTCGTATGCGGGCTCATCTATTAGCATTACATGATGAGATGTGGATAGTAATAGAAGATGGGCCTCTACAAATATTAAAGGTGAACACATTTGTGCACGAAGAGTTGCATTTGAAGGGAAGAAGATCTTGCTCTAGACCGAGTCATGGTTGAAAACCCAAGAACCGAGTGGACAAATGATGACAGAAAAAGATACAACCTGGATAATGTAGCCAAGGACATCCTTTACAAAACCTTGGACAAAGCCATGTTCAATAAAGTCAAATCATGCAAAACGGCCAAAGAAATGGGGACAAGTTGACATTGATTTGTGAAGGCTCGTGAAGCAAATCAAAGAAAACAAAATTGTCGATGTGACAAAAATTTGAAAATTTCAAAATGATCTCGGGAGAGAACCTGGATCAACTAGACGCTCGGTTCACGAAATCACAAACGAGTGTCTACACTTGGAAAGGAATATACACGAAGAAATGTGTATGAAGATCTAAAAAGTCTTCGGTGAATGGGAAATGAAGGTCATGGCACCGAGACACTCCATGGACCTATCAAAGACATCCAATCATGAGTTATTCTCGGACCTCAAAGCCTACGAATTTGGTGAGAAGGAAAGACGAGGAAGAGGCAATTTGTACCCAAAAGCAATTTGCTCTAATCGTTAAAGATGGGAAGAGAGCCGAGGTCGAAGAAGTCATTGACCCGGAAGAAATAACCCGATGGTTAAAAGATTTAACAAGTTCTTTAACAAGAACTACAAAAGAGGAAAGGGTGAATCTTCAAGAAGACACTCATCTCCCTCCAAACCAAGGGAAGACAGGCCAACCAAGAGAACAGATCATCAAAAAGTTGAGTATCAAAGGGTGACAACTCAAGAATGGAAAGAGCTGATCAAAGGTGAATTTCTATGTTGGAACCAGTAGACAACCAGGTCACTATGCCATTATTTGCTCATATCCTGTGTAGTCAACAAGTACAGGGGATGAAGAAGAAAGAAAGATCTTGAGAGAGAAAGAAGACAAGAAAGGAGAAAGGCAATGATGGTGCGCAGAGATTGCGAAACAACTAAGTCAAGGAGGCATATTTGGAAAGCAAAGTGGTGACTACTCAAGTGACTCGAAGAAGAAGCCCGACCGCTTGATGGCCAAAGAACAAGATCAACTCGATCAAGAAGATGAGGTACAATCTAACTCAACAAACTCGACACATTTAGTGATAGTACATGTGACACTAACACTTCATCACCCACTGATCTTTATGATTCATTAGGCAAAATGATGAAAGATTTTGAACACATCAAATCCTCACACACACTATTGAATGAGGGAAAACAGACCTACTCAAAAGTCAAAACTCAAAGTGACTAAGAGCCGAGAACTCTAAGTCAAATAGTCGTTGAAAATGAAAGTTTAAAAAGTGAAAATGCTAAATTAGTAGCGAGAAATTGCCGCTATAGAAAAGAGGAGAATGACCTCAAAAATGTTATTGCCTCATTCACTAAGGCATCTAAATCATTGGATGATCTTATTATGAGTCAAAGAGAATGTGGAGACAAAGACAGGCTTAGGATTTAATTCCTTTGTGCCATGTCAAACCTCAAGAGGAATTTTGGAAAAAGGATCTTCAAGTCATGAAGAGTCCGAAAAATCCAAAACTCTAAATGTTGCACACACATTCACTCCAAAGCACAATACTAAGCAAAGTGGCCTTGGTTACAAAGGAAAAGGAAAAAAACGAGTTGAGTGTCTTTGAAAGGGCCAGTGAGAAGAGATTGACCAAGTCCTCAAAGCAAACTCCAAAGAAAATACTCGTAAAGAAGAAACAGAGCTACCAAAAAAGAAAATCCATAAAAGAAATACATATGATGGGAATGGTAGAAAATATCCAAGCAAGTGATTGGAACAATGTGAACTATCGGCATAGACTTATGGAATATAAGCCCGGATGGCAAAGGCACAGAACTCGGCAAAGGCCATTCCAAAAGCACAAGAGCTTTCATCAAAGACACATATGTACCTAGGCACTACACTCAAAAACACCACAATTACCTAAGGAAGGCAATTGCTAAAACACATATGCAGCATCGGACCAAAGAGACAATTGTATGAACCTAGAATCCCCAAGCAATTTGCGAATTAATTATGATTATGGCGATAGATGGCAACCCCTTAGAGTCAAATCATTTGGCTATAGGTTGGTTGGATCATCTTACAATTCTAACCCCACAGGACCCCGGACAAGTATGGGTACCTAAAACTTAATTTCCTTGATTGCGGGTTCAAGGAAGTGAGTGCGAGGAACCTGGTACATGGATAGTGGTACATTCCCCGGACATATGACAGAAATAAGAGAAATCTGTCAAAGTTCAAGGAAGTCAAAGGAGCAAAAGTCATATTTGGGGAAATGAAGCTCCTGGTGAAATAAGAGGCATTGGATCCATCAAGAGGAATGGATTAGAAATCACAGATGTTGCATATGTTGAAGGACTCAACTTCAATTTATCGAGTATCGATCGACTTTGTGACAAGGGCTACAATGTTGGATTCAACATGGGAATATGCCAAATCAAAGATATTGAATCAAATGAAGTTGTCTTTGCAAGGATGTAGACGAGAAAAATATGTATGTAGTGGATTGGTCAACCGCAACACCTAGCACATGTCTACTAGCAAAGAGTACTGTGAATCAAGTCAATTTTGTGGCACAAAAGCCGAGTCACCTGAATTTCAAAACAATT
Organism: Rehmannia glutinosa; assembly: GCA_016081115.2. Classification (NCBI taxonomy): domain Eukaryota; kingdom Viridiplantae; phylum Streptophyta; class Magnoliopsida; order Lamiales; family Orobanchaceae; genus Rehmannia; species Rehmannia glutinosa. The sequence continues at coordinate 117,457 of JABTTQ020002932.1, forward strand.
AACAAGTTGGCAAGAAGTCATCTTGTAGAAGGACTTCCAGGCTCGATATCAAGAAGGAGAGTATATGTGATGCATGTCGAGAAGGGAAAACAAATCAAGTCGTCATTCAAAGAAAAGACATGCCCATCTTCGACAAGAATATTGCATCTACTTCATATGGATCTATTTGCCCGATGGAACCAGCCAAAGATAAGTGGAAAGAAATACACCTTGGTGGTAGTAGATGACTACTCAAGATATACATGGACAATATTCATGTGCAAGAAGAAAGAAACTCTACAAAAACTACCACGGTGATGAAGAGGATTCAAAATGAGAAGAGTCAAACCATTATCAAAATAAGATCGGATAGAGGAACCGAGTTTGTCAATGGAATAATAACTCGAGTGTATTGTGTTGAGAATGGTATTGGTCATGAATTATCGGCGGCAAAGGACTCCACAATGAGAATGGAGTTGCAGAAAGAAGGAACATAACCCTCAAAAAGCAAAGAAGGACCATGCTAGTCAAGCGGGGTTACCAAAAAGATTTTGGTGAAAGCAATCAACACGACTTGCTACACCCAAAACAGGATGTATGATAAATAGACGGTGACAAAGACTCCTATGAGATCGGATTTGGAAGAAAACCAAATGTTGCATATTTGGATATTTGGATGTAAATGCTTCATCCACAACAATGGCAAAGACAACCTAAAGGCTTTTGATGCTAAAGGCGATGAAGGTATCTTCTTAGGATACTCGGTGAAAGCAAAGCCCTGAGAATACTCAACAAAAGAACTATGGTTACAGAGGAATCCATTCATGTAGTATTCGATGAGCCAAATGTAAATGAAGAAGACATTGAAGAGTCGGTGATAATTTGAATCATCCAACCACACAGAAGAGTCCCTATATCTTTGTGAAGCCGAGTTATCAATTCAAAAGAAGATGAGATAGTCTGAATCTCAAAAATTTGGAAAATTTGCGCTAAGTGATAACGAGAGAGTGACCACACCAACACAGTGCAAGTCGATTGAATCCGGCTAACTTACTCCAACTTTGATGTAAGATGGCCGAGAGACCATCCACGAGAACTTGTCATTGGAGATATAAGAGAAGGTGTCAAAACAAGATCCAAAACTCAACAAGAAGCTATGTTCACTTGCTTTATCTCGCAAATAGAGCCAAAAGATGTGTCACAAGCATTGGATGACACACATTGGATTCAAGCTATGCAAGAAGAGTGAATCGGTTTGAAAGAAATAAAGTATGGGAACTAGTGCAAAGACCCATACATCAAAATATTATTGGAACCAAATGGGTATTCGAAATAAGATGAACGAGGAAGGCTCGTGGTAAGAAATAAAGCAAGACTAGTAGCCAAAGGATATTGCCAAGAAGAAGGGATAGATTTTGATGAAACATTTGCCCTGTAGCAAGATTGGAAGCTATAAGGATGTTTCTTGCCTATGCGGCTCACAAGAATTTCATTGTATATCGATGGATGTAAAAAGTGCCTTCCTAAATGGTTTATTGGAAGAAGAAGTATATGTTGAACAACCTCCAGGATTTGAGCGAGAGAAGACTCTTGGAGACAAGGTATACAAACTCAAGAAAGCCTTGTATGGATTGAAACAGGCACCCGAGAGCATGGTATGATACCCTGTCACAATTCTAATCGAAAATGGATTCACTAAAGGAAAAGTAGATAGAACACTTTTGTAATTCAAGACAAGAAGAGTATCTTGCTTGTTCAAATATATGTGGATGACATCATTTTTGGATCCACTAACCAAGAGCTATGTGAAAAATTCTCAAACCTCATGCAAAGTAAATTTGAAATGAGCATGATGGGGGAGCCGACATTTTTCCTTGGACTTCAAGTGAAACATTTGAAGGATGGAACCTTCATAAGTCAAACAAAATATACCGGAGATTTAATGAAGAAGTTTGGTATGGAAGAGAAGTCTTTTGTAAAAATACCAATGAACACATCATCAAAATGGACATGGATGCGGATGGCAAACCCGTAGATCAAACAAGATACTGAGCACTTATTGGATCATCGCTCTATCTCACAAAGAAGGCGGACATCACCTTTCTCAGTAGGTGTATGTGCAAGATTTCAATCGCTCCTAAAGAGAGCCATATGATAATGACTAAGAGAATATTGAGATACTTGAAAGGAAGCCAAGAAGTAGGCCTATGGTATCAAAGGAAGGTGGATTCAAACTATTTGGCTATTGATTCGACTATCTTTGGATGCGAGTGGATAGGAAGAGCACCTCAGGCACATGTCAAATGCTAGGAAACAGATCGATTTCTGGTTTAGCAAGAAGCAAAACTCAATAGCCACCTCTACACGGTGAATACATAGGGGCTGCGGGGCGGTTGTTGTGCCCAAGTCCTATGGATGAGACAAAGAATGAGAGACTATGAAGTTGAAGAAAAGGAAATTCCAATCATATGTGATAACACAAGTGCCATTGCAATCACTCAAAATCTGTGTTGCACTCAAGAACAAAACATATTGATGTCGGATATCATTTCATAAGAGATCATGTTGAAAAGAAGGACATTATCTTGGAATATAACTCAACCGATAAACAACTAGTGACATCTTCACAAAGCCATTAGGTGAGTCAAGATTTGAAGAACTCAAGCATGAGTTGGGGTTAATTGAATTTGAACCGACACTCAGGCGAATCAAAGAAGAGAAATGGGAAAGGAAAAAAGGAGTGAAAAAGAGCCAAAACAGTAAAATTAGCTCAAGAATCACCAGATCGGAAAAGACGGCTACACCGAAGTCGGTGATATTTGAGTCGCTAAGAGAATCGTGAAAAGTAGAGTTAAATCGGCTAAGAGATAAATTTGAATAACTTATGAGCAAAATGACAAAAACGCATGATCGTTTTGTCTTAGCGGGAATGTTTTAAGGAACACGTCAAAGATAATGATGATGTGTACGGACATAAAGCCGCACACTAAAGCTTATGATTGGATATAAATGCCGCGCATTAAATACGAGGCGTGAAATGCTCAATAGGCGGCGAAATCCAAGCCGTTGATTTCGATCACAATTCAAAACCGCCCGCACGTCCTTTCATAAACCATATTTAAACCATTTTAAATCCGTTTTCTCTCTCACACTTCTAAAAACATTTCATCTCTTTCTCTCAAAAGGCAAAGGCAAATACTCTCGAAACCCTATCAACCTTCAAATCAATTTCGAGTTTTCCTTGATATAATTTCGAGAAATGGCACCAACTTATGACTTTACTAAGTTAGGAAAAGAAATCCACAGGTTCACCCGTGGATTTCGACGGAATGGTGAAGCAAGGGTCCGACGACACCCTGGTAAAGAAAATTGCCGAGAAGTTGGAAACGTTCGGACTAAAACCGCTTTCTAACGCTTATTTGGAATATCCGATGACCTATGTGGAGGAGGTCGCACGATTCTACGTGAATGCTTTGAGATTCACGACGAAGGAATCAAGTCATCTTTCACGGGGAAGCGGTGACTATTACCGCCAAGGATTTGGTGAATATTGCTCACTACCCGGCCAGAAGGAGCATCCGAGATCAAAGAAGCTGATGTAAACTTGGGCGCGATGGAAAGAAATAGCCAAGTCCGACTTTTGCCGATAAAATTATATACACAAAGCAAACAAGAGAGCTCACGAAGGAGGATTATCACAAATTGTTGGACATAGTTGCCAAATGCATCGACATCAAATTTGGCGACTTTGACCAATCTGTCAAAGGCAAAGCTGATTGTGATGGCTGCAATCATCGAAGAAAAGAAGATAAATGGCTGAGTTTATCTAGCAGATTTCTGCCCGAACGTGGGGAACAAGTCCTTCAAAGAAGATGGCACATTTGGAGGATCTCGGGATATGGCCTGGTGATTGGCCGGCTATTGGAGGTGAGAGGAGTCCCTCTTAGACATGGGAAGGCCTTCCATGTCAACAAGAGAATGTTGAGCTAACCTCTCTCGGTGCTCAAGCGAGCTTACGCCAAGAGAGGCGACACCGGTGAGGGGGAATCGGTGACCGGAAGATACAAATGCTTCCTCTCCATTAAGAAGAAAGCGCCCCTGTGCTAAGAAAAGCTGCGCCCTGCAAAGAAAGAAAACTAAACATGCTCCGCCCGCAGAGAGTCACCCGCCCAAAGAGCCGTGTCACCGCCCTGCTGCAGCCGGTCGAGAAGGACTCACAAATACCTTCTCCGATCGTCAAAAGGAGGAGAAGCCCGACAAGCCAGACGGCCGGCTCCTCGTAAACAAACACCGACGCCCCGCCCAAGACTCGAGAGGACACCGCTCGAACGAGAAATTCCCCGGGTACAAACCAATGGGCGGGACGAAGACTCAAGGTCGAACAGAGAAACTTGATTGAGTCGATTACTCGGCTAGCACAAATACAGAGACTACCTCGGGAGAAGTAGAGTCTCCGGATGTAGTTGATGAAACTTGAGCCAAGTCCGCCGGAGGCGACCACAGAGCAAGGCAACTCAAGACACACATTTGTAGCTCACACAGGTGAAACACAAGAAAGAACCAGCCCAAGCAGAGATAGTGATGTAATGATCCTATCTCCACCTTACCCAGACATCCAAAATCGTCTGCGTGAGTGGAGAAAATGGAAGTTGAGCAAGTCAAGGGAACAGTTCCAACGGCCCGAGTTCATAGAAGAAGAAGAGGAATCGCTAAATTTCCTTGGACTAACTCATGTGCTCCTCAAAGACTTGATGAAGACAACTCGCCTAGACATCCCGCAAATCTACAAGGGGGGAGAGAGCAAAGCAAGTCAAGAAGCCGAAGCACGTGAGAAGGCAAGCATCCGTCCTATCTCCGGCACTACTGAACACACACATCCTCTCCTTGATGTCTTCTCCGAAAGTGACGAGGAACAGGAAGAAATGTCACGCCACAGAAGAGTTACAAATGCAGCAAGCATTGCATGAATCAAGAATTCTTCACGAGCAAAGACTAATAGAGGGACCAGGAGAGTCCTCCGAACACACCGAAATCGATCCTATGGGAGTGGTTCAGCAAATAAGCCACTGATGTTCTTCGCTACCACTTCCCACTCACTCGGAAGGAAGAAGCGATAAGGGGCTGGCGATGGCGGGCTAGTGGGGACCCCGGTCGAGCCAACCCCTATTGAAGGTGTGCTACCACCGCCCCAACGGCTGAACCATTAATTGCAACAGCCGGGAGTCCGGAGACGAGTGACCCCACTCCAAGTCACTCGGTGCGTCGAGGGGGAAACTCCTCCACCTGCAGCAAGGTCGGAGAATGCTGCAGATGACTCCACAAAGAAGCAAGGAGGCGAAGAAGAGAAAGTACAATCACAAGAAGAACAAAGAAGTTGCCATCAACGAAGCTCGACGATTGAGACTGTCTCGGTGAGATGCCAACCTCTGAAGGCTAAATGACGCGATGCGATCGAGGCACGAGAAGGAATGTACTGGGAGTTAACACTGGCGATGAAAGTGCAATCCATGGAGTTGAGACTCAATGGATGCCATTGTAGAAGACCCTAAGCAGTGACCTTTGTCGAAAGGGAGGACAGAGCCTCGCAGCAAAGAGAGCGCCTGGAGGAAATGAAGGCCACGGGAGGTTGAGACTTCCGGGGTAAAGAGGTCAAGTAGAGAACATCCCTCCCGCAATCATCGACTCATCGAGAAGGAGATCGTGCACTTCATGATTCCCAGGACAACCCGATGTCACTTTTCTCGGGATCAAGGCGAAGAAGAAGGCGAGTCATCCCATGACAAATCCAAAAGACTGGTGCGGGTGTTCCAAGCACGAGTAAGTCGATCCCAAGACTACTCGTCAAACCTTTAAATTTGATGATGAGCCACCAATGGAAATCTCATCATCATCCGATGACGCTTCGATAAGGCCGAGGATCGAGTCTCTTGAAATGGAAAAATCAGTGAGACCAACGGTTGTTAAGACAATGAGGCTCAAGCAAGCGGGTCTACTTCAATGCACTTGGACCTTAACAAGAGACCATTTGCTCGGGCTCCTCAAGCTGTCCGCAGCAGGATCAATTCCCCAAAAGAACCGCCGCGCACCACTCATCATCGAAACAGATCCCGGTTGGCGGTGATGAATCCTTCGTAGAGTCCTTTCCGTTTTCACCGAGATAATAGGAACTCCACGAAGAGTCGAAAACGAGCAAGCACGCGTTATCACAGCACCAGCCTCCTTTTTCACTCAGGCACCATTGTTCCGGCCGATTTTGATTTTGATCTTTGTATGGCCATCACCGAAGAATCGGTTGAAGTTCGAGAAGTGTTCAAGGCACTCTTTTCTTTGAAGTTGAAAAGATGGAGAGGAATCAATCCTCTTTGGACATGCGATTGGGCAACGAGATATGCCACCCTTACGGTGACTTAAGAGGCATAACGGTTCGAATAAGGGAATGGTGGCAACAACAAAGAATCAATGCGTGTGAAAGGTGAGATACTTGAACATTGTTCAACAAGTTGTGTGTGGAGAGTCGAGAATGTTGATGCGAAAACGAAGGCGAGGAACACATTGAGCATATGCATGAAGCTCACACCGCCGAGATCAAGGCTGCTGCGTGAGCGAAATGCAAATGATATACGGCGTTTGGAAGAACACATGACAAGAAAATTCAGCCTTTCTCATGGCCGAGATGAAGTGATTTCAGCAGAATCCAACGCTACTCGATCAATTCGTCTTTTGCGCATACAACGCAAAGAGACTTGAAGCAGAATTCAACCATCGAAGACTCGACTTCATGCTTGCCATCATGTTCCCTGGGGTTCCTCTATCCTTTGATGATGCCAAAAAGGGGAAGAGGAATACCTTAAAGCAAAAAATCAAGTCAAAAGAAAGGAGCGGTGAGAAAGGAACAATTTGAGAAAGAGAAAATCGGTGAGGAAATTTTGAAATCGAAGAAAGGAAAATCTTTGAGGGGAAGGATCAAAAGATATGACCTTAATGATTGCACAAACCCTCCAACGAGGGTCCTGTCACGGTGACATTATAAGCGGCAAACTCCCCGTGACTCGCCACTCCAACTCCAACACTTTGTATCTATGGTGAGAAGAGAAAAGCAATTGAAGCAGGGATGAAGGAAGTGGAAGGAAGAATGGATGCCAGGGTGATGAACATCTTGAAAGAAGATGGAGGCATTCCATTGACAGCGAGAGACACGTATGCCATTTCGGATGTCGGGGACAGAGCCAAGATTGACGAATTCAAAACGCTCGAATCAAGGATATTTTGCAAATATGTCCATGGCTCAAGCTTGGGACTTATCTTGGGAAAAGGGTCTCACATTATGTGAAGAAGTCGACAGACAATGAGACTTCCGATCGCTCACTTTGGTCACTCGCTAGTCAATCAATCAAGTGGGAAGAAGAAGACAAGATACGCCCGTAGAGGTAGAGGAAGAAGCGGCGATGGAGGAAGAAGCTTGGACCAGGCCTCCGCCTCAAGAATATCGAATCGTAGATCCTGGAAAGAAAGGAGGGATCTCTGGGCTGGGGCTTGACCAAGTGGCAAATTTGCGAGTGGCTAAAACTAGCGAGTATGCAAAGAGAATAGAAGAAGAAAACAAAAAGACAAACTCGGCTATGGCGGGAGAGACAGGAAATAACAAGGAAAGATGAAGCGCCAGGAAGGCATATGAGAAGAAAAAGAAGGCGGTGACTGACTAGAAAAAGAGAGAAGAGAAGAAGAAGATCTTGATCAAGATGAAAGAAGGAGACATCGAATGAGATGAAGTGTTCTTCGCCCAACCCTTCGTGTATTTTATCATGTAAATACATAAAATGTAAGTCTTACGTAATAAAGTTATAAATTTTTTGTGTGAAGACAATTATATACTCGATACACTTTGTAAACTTGTTGTGTTAAGTACAAGAATGATATGATCAATAAAAAGATTGATTTCAAGCATACATTCTATGTCAATACACTATCTGTATGTATCTTTGTTATTTGCATATTTGTATGATTTAAGTTTTGGCATCATCAAAAAGTGGGGAAATTGTTAGGAATTTTATTGTTTAGATTTTGATGAATGCCATGTAAAACTTAGAATAGAAAGTTGGCACCCAATTCTTGTTGTAAATTGTATTGTAACAATTAGAGTGGCAAGTCGAGTTAAGGCGACTACGCCCTAACATGCAAGAAGACAATCAAGATCGGAAGGAAAATCACGAGACAGTGAGTATGGCAAAGAAGAGTAGACGGGAACTCTGAAGAAGCGGTGAGATGCGGTGAGTGGAGCATCGATCAAGTCAACTCAAGAAAAGCCAAGTCTCAAGTTGAAGTGATGGAAGAGTCATCCATGATTGGAAGCGACTCTAAGTCACCTGGGGGAAAGCAAGGAAATGCAGTCAAGTCGAGATAATCGTAAAAGAACCGTTGATTTAAATCAAGAGATTTACTTAAACAAGTAATATCTCCATACAACCTTTCTTGGAGTGCTCGGTCCCGAGCGTGCAAAAGGAATGAACCAATGGGAAGCACTACACCGTGTCGAACTGCGAAAAGGTGAAAAGAATAATTCATACGAGGAAACGGCAATTTCAAGAAGCGCAAGCCAACGACGCAAAGTGACTTTCAAAAATAAGCCTATCTCTTCAACGGGCAAATTTTTGAAAGTTCACTATAAAAGGCCGAGGAGTTTGTTTGAGAAAGAAGATGCATGAATGACACATACGTGAGATAGACAAGCACATTAGAAAATCGAAACAATCTCAATCCTCAAGCCTACATTTCAAGTACATCAATCCAACACTTACGTGAAGGAAGAGAACTTCAACCGAGTTGAAGAGGAAACCTTTGAAAACAAGGGGTCTACTTTCGGGAAGGATTGTAGAAAAGTTCAAGGTTGAACTAAGTCTTAAGCATTTGGAGGGCTTCGTGATCAAATCCAAAGAGCTTGAGCAAGTGAGTGTAGTAGTAAAGGCACTGCCCTGTGAAGAAGGTAGTTCGAGTCGCACGAGAAGCCAAGCGAGTGATCAAGGCATCTCGGATCGAGTCCCAAAGGATCAAGTCGGCTATTGTGATCAAGACTTGTATCGGACTGCTATTACCACTTTGTAAACCGATCATTACTTAGTGGATTCCTCCGGGAGTTGGAGAAGAGAGGAGTAGAAGAATTACCCCATCTTGAACCTCTATAAAAACTTTCTTTGTGTCATTTACATTTCAAAGCATTTAAATTCCGCACTTTTAACTCGCTTATATCTCGATAAATTTGCTATCCATTTGATAATTTACAAGTACTAAATCAAGCTCTAATATCTTGCTTAATCAAACTTAAGGGTGTTAAGTCTTAGCTGAAAAATAAAACCACAATCGAGTTAAATTGTAGCCAAATGTGAGTTACTCCATCACGGCTAAATTTGAGTCTGTTGAGAGATTAACTCTCTTGAGTGACTAATTCGATTGTCCATCAAGGACACAATTTGTGTAGAACTAACTCTGTAGATTTAAAAGGACTAAATCGAAAATTTGGTAAGGTTTATTCAACCCCCTTCTAAACCTTACACTTACACCCCTTGGGACCTACACTATCTATCGTCTTATTCGTGAAAATTATAGTTTTTAGAGTTGATGTTAATGGATATTTTCGAGTTCTCCATCGATGTGTATACCATTGATGTTGTTGTGTAGAGTTTTTTCCACGACTAATGATTCATCATGCATCATGATTCGAACATAAGCGCATCTTCTTCACTGTTTTATTTTTCACAGTTCGAGTTCTTCAAATTTGCGTTATTGGTGGAATTGTGTGTGTGTGTGTGTGTGTGTGTGTGTGAGAGAGAGAGAGAGAGAGAGAGAGAGAGAGAGAGAAGGGGAGGCGTGAGGGAGAGAGAGAAGGAGAGGCGTGAGGGAGAGAGACACGTGAGATGAGAGATGCATGAGAGAGAAAGAGATTTGATTCCTACCTTGTTATGTTATTTTACCCTACTACCCTTATATTGATTAAATTAATATTTTAATATATTTTTTATCCCTTAAATCATACCCATTGATTAATAGTGGAGGATGGTTGAGATTAGTCCATTGTGTCACACTAGAGACATGGTCTCACTTAATCCCCCTATATATATATATATATATATATATATATATATATATATATATATATAGAGAGAGAGAGAGAGAGAGACCTCTTATATGAGACGGTAGGTACTAATCCAAGCCACTAATATTTTTGATTGATGGTGTAGATTTAATGACTAAAAAAATAAATTAATGACTTAAACTGATATTTATAAGGGTAAAATAGACAATATATATGATATCCAAAACTACCATAAACGTTTCCTACAAAATAGGGATTTGCTTACTTACCTAATCAACAAAATCGTGTGAGAGGAATATTAATCACAAATCATTATCAGTTGTCTTCTCCTCCCAATCGACACAGGTCAACGGGATTTATATCACCATTATGTAATTCTGTCACTCCATCTTCTTCTCCTGCTGCAATTACTTCTAAAATCTTTTCGCAGTTCTCGATTTTTATTTCCACAAGGTTTCTTAGGTGCCGCCCCAACTCAAGTGGGAGGAGCGTCTTCAGGCTGTTGTATGCTCTGACATGCAATACTGTAAGGCTGGCAACGGAGGCTCGTCGTCGTCAAAGACGCCGCAGAACATGCCATCTTGAAGGTCTCTCTTGTTTTCATGGCAGTATCTTTCTTAGGAAAAAAGTTATGGTGGAGAAGGGACCAGAAAAAAAGGGTTGTTGTGTCGGAAAGGTGAAGATGGATATAGTATTAGAATGATGTATAATTAGTGCAGTTTTACTACGTAATTAGTATTAGAATGTTGTATAATTAGTGCAGTTTTACTGTTTTTTTTTTGGGTGGAAAGGCTATGTATATATCTGTAAAACCAAAGTAAGAATGTATGTATACTCACTATAGATTTTATGTGTGTTTAGTGAGATGTTAATGTAACACGATATATAATTAGTGCAGTCTACTGCATACATAGTATTAGAATGTTGTATAATTAAAACAGTTTTACTGTGTAATTAGTATTAGAACGTGTTTAATCCTTCCAAATAATTTAGGATGATATACAATGTGCATACTAAGTCAATAAGAACGTGTTTAATCATTCCAAATAATATTGTTTATTCATTTTAACAGTACTGTGTGGTTAAGAGCGTTGTAATATATAAATGTCGAAATTTCACTGTACTATATATTTATTTCACTGTGTATTGAAGTGCATTTATTTTATACAAAAAATAAGAACGTGTTTAATCCTTCCAAAAAATTTAGGATGATATACAGTATACATACTAAGTCGATAAGAACGTGTTTAATCCTTCCAAATAATACTGTTTATTCACTTTAATATTACTGTGCAGTTAGGGCATGTCCGCTGTATACAAATTTAAATTTCACTGTACTATATATATTTATTTCACTGTGTATTGAATTGCATTTATTTTATGGAAAAAATGACACTATAGTTTAGGAATTTTCTGCCCTTTTTTTTGGGCTTATTGGGTTTGATTTGGTAAGATTTTTGTTGCCATTATTTTGTGTTTATCACATTTTGAAAGGATATAACTCCACCTTAAATTTAGGAGCCGAAAAAGGTAAAATAATACCTACCTTCTACACTAAAATATAAAAGACATATTTGCCCTTAATTAATAATTTGAAAATAATATAAATTACCATTTTAAACTCTTGCATTAACTAATTGCCTAAAATAATGGGATTAATCTGAATCATCCAAAAGATCAATCCAACGATTATAATAAATTCCCACCGTCTCATATAAGGGGGTGTCCCATTTGAACCATCCCCTATATATATATATATATATATAGATAGATAGATAGATAAGATCTTCTATTGCAAAATATTATTTTCTCCTGAATTCTTATATATATGATGTCTTTACTGCACCCTTTTTCTTTGTATTAAAGTTGTTTAATTGAGTCATTTATTACTAATAAATACTTATGCCTTAATTATCTATAACTATAAATTTATACACAGCTTAATTTTTTGTTACTCACTATAATGAATAATAACATCTTTTACAAAATTCCTTATATCATTACTAAAACTATGGAAATTGTTGATTCTAATTTTAAGTCCAAAAAAAAAAAAAAAACAAGTTGACATTCTCACTTTAATTATTCTTTTTGTCTCAAACATTCATTCATTAATTTATTTATAAACTTTGTGGCGAAAACTAAAAGCTTATAAGCATGTGATTTCCTATTATACTTTGCGTATTCCAATTCCTATGTCACTGAGTTAGATGATCGATATACGTTTATATGATAAACATCTGTAATTGATTTATTAGATATGTGTCTACACGTATTAATCATTCACCGAAGCTAGAGCTGGTAAAATGTAGCCCGACCAGCCCGAGGTTTGAGCTAATGGGCCATGAAAACTTTTTTCCCCGAGCGTATTTGTTCCAATCCGATTGGCCCGTGGGCTGGGGTTGGCCCAACTTTTAGTGTACAAAATGCACACATGGGCTGAATTGAGCCAAGTATTTTTGCAGCCAAAGCAAAATCGGGCCAAGTCGATCCGGGCTGCCTTTTTTTTTTTTTTCAGAAGCTTGTCTGACCTATTGCTAGCTCTAACAAAAGTGGATTGAATAGGAAGTCATGAAACACAGAAAATCTATTCCCTAGTTTTCATTGCAAATCATCAAAAATATTGCTACTCGAAAATCAAAATTCACTCCATAAGTAACAGAGGATACACCAACATGTAGCTATAAATAATTAATAATACTATTAAATCTTCATATGACATAGAGTTAGATTAACTACTAAGATTTCAATTATTGGTATGGTGCATGAAATTATCAGTGTCAGTTTTATGATCAACAACTCCATCAATACTCCTCAACCAGAAAGTACAATCAAACGAAGCTGCATCATTGGGTACATCGTCCATCACCCAATCTTGTCCTTTGGGAATATATATTCCCGTGCGAGAGTGTGGCATCCAATAGCTCTGCGTATCCTCCGAGGCTTTGTTGGTCGTGTTTTCATGATGATGATCATTTTGTCTTGCCAATCGGCTCATCATACGACGTCCAACTGCTAATCCCTCCCTACATACAATATTTCTAAACAATATTAAAACAACATTTTACACACATGGGGAAAATAATTTCTTTAATCCCGTAAATTGGACAATTTGGAGATTTAGTTTTATCAGAAATCGTGGACTATAACTGGTCAGGTGCAAATATGTCAAAAATTGGGGATTTTGGTGATTTGACACAGAAAATGCTACCAAAAGAACAAAATCCCCAAATAATGCGTGTCAACTTTTAGTGATCTGACGTGTCAATTTTTGACCAAATCACCAAAATCCCTAAATTTCTTAGACACATTAGCAATCATCGGTTCTAGTTAACAATTATGGTAAAATTACACAATTCTGGTGAAAATAGGACTAAATGTCCAAATTTTTTAAAGATATTGGACCAAAATTTAAATGTGAGCTACTTATCTTTAAGTAGTCCAAGTTACAGGACCGGAAAAATTATTTTCCCTACACTCATGCAGTGAATATAGAAAAAAAACCCGAATCTTCTTATTTGCTTCGTTGGCATTTCGATGCAACAAGGTAAGTAGCACGCATACAATAATAATGTGATAGTATACACATGACATTCTCCTTGTATTGAAATGCATACCATCATAAGGAGAAATAAAAAAAAAGAGAAATAAATGAAAATGGAGTTGAGAAGCATACACAGAGAATGACTTTATTAGCAACATCTTTGTGTTCTTGATTCCTGCTCTGGCCATTCCTTTCTATTTTCCAATTTATTCACAAACTATTTGAGTTTTTAAAAATTAAAATAAAATGTAACTTAGTTTTAGATCTAAGTGAGCGCACACACATATATATGTATATAAATTGTTGCAGTTAATTAAAGTCGAATATATTCTGTTGTCACCTGGCGAAGGCTTTGAATGAAATCGACATGTTTAAAACAATTAAAGGCAAAACGCATGAATATATGCAGGGGCGGAGCTAGACTTGTAATTTTTGGGGGCTAAAAAAATTTGGAGAACTAAATCAATAAAAAATAAATATTTAATATTAAAAATAAATATTTTTGAAAGAATTTAAGCACGGATATTTAGCAAAAGTTTTGCAGAGTAAAGATGTGATTGGAGATGTGGTCACATTCACAATCACATGCAGCGGAATTTCGAAAATAATAAAGAGACACGCGAAGTAAAAATTGTCAACAAGCTTGTAGACGTGCCAATATGGCAAAACTTTCCACTAGTAAAATCAGTTTGATTCCGTTATACAAAAATACTAAAATCCAACTAGCAGAAACTCAACGAAAACTCCTATCTAGAGTATATATGTTCTAAGTAATTCAACTCATCCAACAATAGACATGTGTGGACTTTGTGAATCACAATACTAAAAATAATGGATGAAAAGCTAATAAACACAAGCTGCAGGGCTGAATGTGATCTCAGATGTAGTCACATTCGAGATCGCATCCAGGGCAGTTCAGACTCCTTGTGCTTGAATGACTGTAACTCCCTCAATACTCTTGAATCTCTGGTATATTTCTTGTGTATCCATTATGCACGTCTTCTTCCCTTTATATAGCCGTCCAAGACCCTTCAAGAGACCTAATACACAAGGAAAGAAGATATATACAAATATATGACAAGTAAATCACTTATGTTAGGAAACAAGATAACTATCAAGAATCCTAATATATCAATACCATATCAATATGATTTCTTCCCTTATCCAAAAAGTCCTAATTATATCATAAGTCTAGAAAGGCAAAACAAATCAAAACCAATCTTTATCTTTTTCGAAAAATTATTTTAGACGATAAAATTGTCCTAACAATCTCCCCCTTTTTGCCTTTCTGGACAAAACACATATGAAGCACAAATCAAGCAAACTCCCCCTAAGTGTAACAACTCCCCTTGAATATCATGTTGAGTAAAAATACTGAAACAGATGCGATCACATTTCAGGTCACATTTATAACTGTAGCAAAAATTAAAAAACGAGAGTTCATCGAGTTATAAAAAAAAACAAAACAAGTAAACCTAGCAGACGAGTAGTCTTAGTACATCCCCAATCAAATATCATAAAGTTCATCAGTAGACACATTCGTGTCCAATTGTCCTTCAAAATCAAACTGAAGGCCTTCGTCGCCTTCATTCTGTCGAGTTAGTGGTGCAGCAACACCAGCTTGATCACCAGCTTGATCTGCAGCCTGTTCAGAAATGTGAGCGTCAGTGCTGGGAGTCTGAGTCTCCATAACGTCCCCTGTAGCATTGCTTGGGCCACCAGCACTCTCTCCCCCTTTTTGGCCAGAAAAAGAGCCAAGGATTTGTTGCAACTGAGATCGGAGAGAAGTGAAGTGAGCAATCTGTTGCTCAGCAAAAGCCAGCTGGACCTGTAAAAAGGCAGTAGAAACAGGTACAGATGAAATGTTAGAGAAAATGGGAGCAGGAATGTGGCCAACATCCGGAACCACATCCGGGGCCACATCCTGGACAGACCCTGGGGCAGGGGTAGCAACATCTGGAGAAGCAGCAGAGGACGGAGTCGTAGGAGCAGGCGGAGCATCTCCTGGATAGACGAGAGGCAAATCAACAATGCGATTTTGAGGGCTGAGCAGTGGTCTGGATACATGAAAGACCCCAGGTGGGTTGGTAAAATGATCATCCGTCTTTGGCTCAAAACCTTGCGACACCAGGATTTTATAGATCAAGCTGGGAAATGGCAGAGACCAAGATTTAGATTCACTGGTAGCAAAGAACGTGACCTCCTCGAAAGCTAATTTCCTAAAATTGAACGGCAGTCCTTTCCCAATTTGATATAGAACTCGAGCATGTGTCCGTGTAACTATGGAATTATTCTTCGAATGAGACCAATTTGCACAACATATTTTGTGCAAAAACCCATAGAAGGACGTAAGGCGGGAGGAGACAAGTTTTTGAGGATGAGCTGGCCAATCTTGCATACGCCCACCAGTCAGAAATCGAGCCATTTCATTGTAGTCGGAGTGTACTTCACATTCCTCAAAATCAGGCATGTCAAAGAATCGATTAATGATCGAGGGATTTGAACTCGTATATCTTATTGTGAACAAATACTTTCCCAAACTTATGAGATCGATTTAATGAAAGAATACGAGTAGACATATTAGCATAAAACTCACATACCACAGAATCAATATAAGGCAGTGCAATATCAATCGTGGTTAACAAATTGTGTTCTTCAAAAAATCGATTCAAGTTATACTTCTCAAAGTGCTCATAATCTCGATTTTCCTCATCAATAAAGGAATGTGAAAGGATAGCATGAAACCTGGAAGCGGCAGCAGCTGTGTAAAATTGCTCGGAGTGAGCTTTTGCAATATCAAACTAAGAATCAGATGTGTCGTCGGATGACATGACATCTTCATCAACATCCGCAGCAGCAGCCTCCTTTAATTCTTCAACAATCATTTCATCACCCACTTCTTCGACCATGGCATCAAGATCAATCTCAGGGTCTGGTTCTTTTGAAGCATCAAAATCTTCATCACTTGAGTCATCGAATTCAGAACTTGACTTAGCTGCAATGGGTATTGGCCTAGATGTGGTCACATCCTTGGCCACACCTTTGCCCTTTCTGACCTTCTCAAGCATTTGTTCCAAAGGCACATCCTCATCACTATCTTTGGACTCGGGTTGCACTCGTTCTCAGGCGAGAACAACAAAGTGGTTTACATTGTCCTCTGAATCACTAAAAGGGACAAAAGGAATAGGCAAATCATCTCCCCCTGTCTTTGAAGTACCCTCAACGCGAGGTTTTGCTTCTTTGGAGAAATTTCGGGAGTAGAGTCGAATCTTGAAGTCCTCCGGAGAGTAACCACGAAGTCTTTTCGAACGGGCGCACATTAGGGTTTCCCAAAGGTCCATGAATCGTGCGAATGACCTCAAAATCCGGAGGATTGTCGACATCAATTTCATTATTTTTCTCACCGGGGAAGAAGCAGAGGCAAGGGCCTCGTCTTGAAAAGGAACGGGGATGATAGCCGTTAGAGTGGAACTTGGAGGGGATGAGTGCTCAGGGAGAGAAGAATCCAAACCTGGATCTTTGAGTGAAGTAGTGGGAGATGCAGTCCCGGATGCGGGGGCATCGTGAAGCAGTCGGGAACATCGATTTTTGGCGATGGAGGAGTGATGGTTTCTGCGAGGACCTCTGTGGGAGTGGAAGAGGGCGTGGCAGCGGCTTCTGGCGGTAAAGAACTCTCCTTATGCGGAGAAGAAGGAGTATTCTGGGCAGATGGAGATGCAGTGTCAGATGGGGTTCCATCTTTGACAAAGATCTGCGCAATGATGCTGCTTCCATGGATTTCTCAGACTTGGGGCTTTCGGAATTGTGCGAGGAAGAAGATGATTTGCTGGGGCTGCCAAAATGGTTCTTGATAGATGAAACAAATCTTGCCATGGTGAGGAAGATGACCGAAGAACCTGAAAAAAATCTCAACCACACACAAGCTTCGAAAATTGTGAGAGAAAAGTGGGTGCACAACACTCAAGTGCCTGCAAGTAAATAGTGATAGCAAAGAGTCATAATTGGGCACGATAATCAAAGTACAATGGAAAGAGTTTGATTAGGAAAGAATTTCTCATGGTAATAATCGAAAAATAAGAAAAAAATCAAGTTCCCAATTAATCTCAAACTCTGGTTCTCAAAGTGTCCACATTATGTTAACTTGTGATAAAATCAAAAATAAGATTTACCCTGATCCTCCGATTCGGTTCAACCGACAAAATATATCCATCAAGATTTTCAAGATTTGGGAAGAGAAAAATATCACCCTCAAATTATATATGGAAACCAAATCTCAGCAAAGAATCCAAGATCACCAGGACATGCAAACCTAATATGCCTAATGCAGCAAAAATAAATAAAAAAAACGTACACACAAGGTGAAAAGTGCTGCAGCAATGGATGTAGGTTCAAATGTCGTCCCATTTTGAGTCACACCTGTACTCGCTGATTCAATGAATCGCAATCCGAAATCCCAGTTTATCAAAATTTTCGAGTTTTCTTCACTTTTTCCGAGTCTCATGAGGGAGTTAACCAAACAGGGAGCTTTCACTCAAGAGCCAAAGGTAGCTCTTTTTCACATGATCATGCCTTTTTTTAAACAGTAGGATGCTTGATGAAATTGGTCACAAGGAATAGCTACACACAATGGGTTGGTAGCTTTTTCCTGGAAGGCCTCCAAGCATGATCAAGACTTTATTTTCAACTCAGCTACTGGGAAAAATATCATCAATTTTTTTGAATTGGAGAGATCGACTCACACCAGTTTTCCAAGGGAGACAATATATGTGACTAGTTCGAACCATCAATCCACTTTTTGCAGAAATGCATGAAAGCTTATAATGCAGGGATGCCTAAAAAAAATGAAAAAGAAATAGAGGAGAAGAGAAGGGATGCAGATTTTGGATGTCACAGCGGATGTGATGTGCAATGCTGTGACATCTCGTGTAACATCTCAAACAACACACAAACCGAGAGACTTCCTAAGATTGGAGAATCTCTCAAAATCCAAAGCCTTGGTGAAGATGTCGCAAAAGTTTGATTTTGATAGCAATATACTCAATTCGAATAATATTTTTCTCAACTAAATCTCGAATAAAGTGATGTCTAATATCTATGTGTTTAGTACGAGAGTGTTGGACAGGATTTTTCGAAATACCAATCGCACTCATATTATCACAATAGACAATCAGGGTTTCACTTTGCAAACCATAGTCTTCAATCATTTGGTTCATCTATAAAAGTTGTGTGCAACAACTCCCAACTGCTACATATTCCGATTCAGCAGTCGAAAGAGATACACAATTTTGCTTTTTGCTATACCATGAGACCAAATTATTTCCCAAATAAAAACATCCACCAGTTGTACTTTTACGATCAACAACATCTCCAGCCCAATCAGAATCACTAAATCCCACAAGATTAGTGTTAGTATCTTTGGTGTACCAAATTCCCAAATCAGTTGTGCCCCCTACGTATCGAATAATACGTTTTAAGGCTTTTAAATGAGTAACTTTGGGATCAGATTGATAACGAGCACATAGACAAACACTGAACATAATATCAGGACGACTAGCAGTTAAGTACAACAAACTTCCTATCATGCTTCTATACAAGGTGTGGTCAACACTTTCAGCCACATCTTCTTTGTTCAACTTTTGACTCGACCCCATGGGAGTCTTCAAGTAAAGAGGCATTTTCAAGATCAAACTTCTTCACAAGATTCTTAGCATACTTGCTTTGTGAGATAAAAATTCCTTCCTTTAATTGTTTTATTTGCAAGCCCAGGAAGTAACTTAACTCACCTACCATACTCATTTCAAAAGTGGAGGACATGCAAGCAATGAATTCCTTTAACAATTTATCAGAGGAGGAACCAAAAACAATGTCGTCGACATAGATTTGAGCAATCATGATGTCGTGGTTTTTTTCTTTGAATGAACAGGGTTTTATCAACTTCACCACGTTTAAAGCCAATTTGAAGAAGATACTCAGTTAGCCTACCATACCAAGCTCTACAGGGGCTTGTTTGAGACCATAGAGAGCCTTTTTAAGCTTATACACGTGGTTAGGCTTAAAAGGGTCCTCAAAGCCTTTAGGTTGTTCAACAAAAGCTTCTTCATCTAGAAATTCGTTTAAGAAAGCACTTTTGACATCCATTTGGTGAAGAGTTAATCCCAAGTAACATGCAATTGCAAGCAACAAACGTATGGACTCAATACGGGCACGGGAGCGAAGGTTTCATCGAAATCCACCTCAACTCGACTGCGTGTACCCTTGAGCGACTAATCGAGCTTTGTTGCGAACAATTTTTCAGATTCATCTGTTTTATTTTTAAAAATCCATTTTGTTCCAATGACATTAACATCCTCTGGCCTAGGGACTAAAAACCACACATCATTTTTGACAAATTGATCTAGTTCCTCTTGCATAGCATGTATCCAAAATTCATCTTTGAGAGCTTCAACAACATTCTTAGGTTCAACATTGGACACAAAACAACATGTTCTCACATTGGTACAATCAGTAGACAAGCAAACCATTCTTACCATATCACGATAGTTCACTCTACCTTTCCCTCTTGTCTTAATACCATCAGTAGTGTTACCAATGATCTGAGACGTAGGGTGATTTCTCTGAATCCTTGTAGGTATGTCACTGCCACGATCCACAATTGGATTATTAGTTTCTTCAACAGGTTCAAAGTCGAGTGAAAGTCGACTCATTGCAAGCAGAACACGGATGTGGGCTCGGATGCCGTCACATTTGGTTCGCATTTGAGTCATTTGTGGATGGGGCTTGATCACATTCTCCATAACATCATCTGCCAACATCCTTTCTTTGGAGCGAGTCTCAACAAATTCGAGTAGATCCACATGATCTTCTTCACTCTTTCTGCAATATCCGAGAGATCATCGAAGACAATATTTCTGATTCCATGATCGTCTTAGTACGAAGATTATAAACTCGATAGGCATGACTATTCGAAGTGTAGCCTAGAAAAAGACACTTGTCACTTTTGGAATCAAATTTACCAAGATTATCACGATCATTAAGGACATAACACACACACCCAAAGACATGAAAATATTTGAGGTTAGGTTTCTTTCCCATAAGTATTTCATACGGGGTCATAGAACATCCAGGCCTCAAATATACACGATTAGCTATATGGCAAGCAGTATTTAGAGCTTCAGCCCAAAACCTTTTAGAAAGTTTTTTTGAACTAAGCATGACACGGGCTATCTCTTGCAATGTACGATTTTTCCTTTCTGCCACCCCATTTTGTTGTGGAGTTTTAGGTGCGGAAAATTCGTGAGAAATTCCTTTCTATCAGGAAAGGTCGAGAAATAAGAATTCTCAAATTCTTTACCATGGTCCGATCTAATTAAATTTGTCAAATTATACAAATTCTGAGACTTTTTATGCCACCCTTCTAAAGAAATCAAAAGTTTGATTTCTCACGTAGAAAATAAATCCACGTGTAACGTGAAAAATCATCGACAATCACATAAGAGTACTTCCTACCACCCACACTTTCAATCTCAATAGGACCCATGAGATCCATATGAACTAACTCCAAACATCTAGTGGTATGGAAATTTGATGTCATTTGATGCGACACTCTTTTTGTTTACCCTTTGACAACTTTCACAAACACTCGACACTTTTCACAGACAATTTAGGCAAACCAATGACGACTTCATATTTCACAAGTTCCATTAGCTTTTTATGGCTAACATGGCCTAACGTTTGGTGCCATAGATCGGTGTCATGCGTGTGTGCCCTGTGACATAGTTGATCATTACAAAATTGATAACGGTTGTCGAGAAGACCTCAAGCGATGAGATACAAGTATCATTCTCATCGAACACCTCAAATGAGTTTTTGTTGAACTTGACATAGAGATCATCATCACATATTTGACTTATGCTGATGAGATTAACGTTAAGACCAACTACATGAAGCATATTACGAAGCTTAGGTAGTCCTTCAATGTTCAAAGTCCCTTTCCCAACTATCTTCCCTTTGGCTCCACCTCCATAGGTAACATTGCCTCCATTGTATACTTCATAGTCAGTCAAATACTCCAAGGTACCTGTCATGTGTCGTGAGCATCCGCTATCGAAGTACCAAGATCCTGCAACGTTAGATCTCAAGGAAGTATAGATAACATGACATTTAACTTCAGATTTTTTGACCTAGACAGATTTTGAAAAATGATTACGAGGATGTCGTAACATCTGCGATGACATCTGGCGTCCAGACCTTAAATCCGATTTCAGCTTATAACATAATGGTTTTATGTGTCCAGGAGCATGACAATAATGACAGATAAAGTAGCGTTTCCGTGGTTTAGATTTAAGGAAAAAATCATTTTATTATTGGAGGAATCCGAGGATTCTCCTTGTTCTTTAGCTTTCACAAAACCGGAGTTTTATAACCAAGGCCGTTTTATCATCACTACCCATGGAAAGAATATCATCCAGTTTTGCTTTTCCAATTAAACTTTTTATGCTTTCAAGAGACTCTTCAAGTTTAGACTTTACCTTTTCGAACTCAAGTTCTTTCTTTGTAAGAGAAGCCTCTAACCTGGTAACCACTTCCCTTTGATCATCATTCTCCTTTGTAAGTCGGTCATTCTCCTTTTTCAGCATCTCGTTCACTTTTATCCTTTTCAACCAATCCTTGTAAAGGTTTGCATATGTGTCCTCCAGACTTTCATCATCAGATTCATCATCCTGTTCATTATCATCAGGAACAGAAGTAGAATTGAAACAAAAATGGTTAGAGATAGATGAGAGATCTGTTCATCAGATGTGACTTCAGATGTGATCAGAGAAGGTGTGATCACATCTCGGGCCACACCTCTGGCAACACCTGAAGGATTTATTTGGAGGGACTTTCGATTTTTCACCAAGGTAGTCAGAACCTTGTTTTCTTCCTGATCATTCTTCTCACCGTCAGATTCGTTATCACTCAAGGTCACAGTCAGGCTCATCCCCTTTTTCATAAGAGTGTTAGCACATTGGGCAGCATAATGACCATACCCAGTACAAGCCCTACACCTAATGGAGTCAAGAGTTTTTGTGTCAGACTTGTTTGATTTATCACCAGAAAAACGCTCTTGACTTTTATCAAAGGTGTGCTTTTGAGGAAACTTGCTTGACTCAGACTTAAAAGGCTTGGTGAAATTTTGAGACTTTTTCTGACTTTTGAGCTTAAGAATCTTATCAAACTTTTTCGAGTACATGGCCATAGAATCATCTCCTAGATCAGATTTTTCAATCTCATTGGTAAGGTCAGCAAAATCATTGGTAACTTGGGACTCGAGTTGAAAGGGAGACTCAATTTGAAAAGCAACTTTGTGACCCAAACTCTCCATCTGTTGAGCCATGTTCATCTCATAGGTTTGAAGAATGCCAGCAAGTCTTTCTAGACTTAAAGTGGCCACATCATGGGCTTCTTCTATGGATGAAACTTTGATATTGTACCTAATAGGAAGAGATCTCAACATTTTGCTCACAAGATTCTCATTGGATATGGGTTCAACTAGGGCTTAAGCTTCATTGGCTATATCACACAGTTTGGCATTGTAAGTAGTGATATTCTCATCCTCACGCATTCTCAGGTTTTCAAACCTATTGGTGAGCAACCTAAGTTTGGTTTTTCGCACACTAGCAGATCCCTCACAGTGACTTTGCAGAGTATCCCATGCATCTTTGGCCACAGTAAAATTAGCAATGATTTTGAACATATTTTGATCCACAGTACCAAAGATTGCCATCAAAGCCTTAGAATTGTAATTGGACAAAATTAATTCATCATTAGTCCAATCGATTTCTCCTTTGTCCTTGTAGTCACCATCCATATCGATGAGTTTTGGAGGTGACCACCTGGTAAGGATTGTACGCCAGGCCCTTTCATCAATTGATTTAATGTAGGCTCGAACTTTGAATTTCCAAATAGAGTAATTGGAGTCATCAAGAATGGGGGGACGAAAAGTGGGGTTATTTTGAGTATCCATGCTAACAAACACTCGGGATCAACACTTGTCAGTGTCAAGTGTGGTGATACCAATTGAAAGAATTTAAGCACGTATATTTAGCAAAAGTTTTGCGAGTAAATATGTGATTGGAGATGTGGTCACATTCACAATCACATGCAACGGAATTTCGAAAATAATAAAGAGACACACGAAGTAAAAATTGTCTACAAGCCAACAAACTTATAGACGTGCCAATATGGCAAAACTTTCCACTAGTAAAATCAGTTTGATTCCGTTATACAAAAATACTAAAATCCAACTAGCAGAAACTCAACGAAAACTCCTATCTAGAGCATATATGTTCTAAGTAATTCAACTCATCCAACAATAGACATATGTGGACTTCGTTAATCACAATACTAAAAATAATGGATGAAAAGCTAACAAACACAAGCTGCAGGGCTGAATGTGATCTCAGATGTAGTCACATTCGAGATCGCATCCGAGCGATTGGACTCCTTGTGCTTGAATGACTCTAACTCCCTCAATACTCTTGAATCTCTGGTATATTTCTTGTGTATCCATTATGCATGTCCTCTTCCCTTTATATAGCCGTCCAAGACCCTTCAAGAGACCTAATACACAAGGAAAGAAGATATATACAAATATATGACAAGTAAATCACTTATGTTAGGAAACAAGATAACTATCAAGAATCCAAATATATCAATACCATATCAATATGATTTCCCTTATCCAAAAAGTCCTAATTATATCATAAGTCTAGAAAGGCAAAACAAATCAAAACCAATTTTTATCTTTTTCGAAAAATTATTTTAGACGATAAAATTGTCCTAACAATTTTAAAATAAAATATACCTATAAATAATTGAGTTTTCAAAAATCTTGGGGGGCTAAAGCCCCCCTCCCCTTCATGCCTAGGGAAGAATATTTTTGAATATATGTATTCTTCATGGAATATTGATTAATTAGATTTATTGTTCCTGACATGAATCACATGCATGGAAACGTTCATTTAATAAGAACTCATTCTTCTACGATTGGATATTTAACTATTCTAAAATGATGTTTCGTCTAATATTCCACCACACGAAAAATTATGAGTCGCGTGTATAAAAATTACCATAAACATAAATTGTGGGTTTCTATGAGACAAATTATAATCGTTAAAAGAACATGTGATAATCATCCGTTGCGATAAAATATATAGGAGATGAAACTCCATTTTGAAATACACGATCTCATCTGCATTTTTCGAACTCCAAAAATTTAAATAAAGTTAAAATAAAGTTTCTATATTTTTACATTAATATTTTTGAAAGTAGCAACTGAAACTTGAAAGTTAATAGTGTTATATTATTATTTTCAATAAAAGGATATTTTAAAAGTGAAAAATTATATGTTCTTAAAAAATTGAAAGTACGAGTATATATTTTATTAACATAGTGATCTCAGAAGAGGGATAATTGGGAATGGATCTAGGGTGTATATGAGATTGCTTACACATGAAAGTTTTTTTAATTAAAGGTATGAAAGACTTTACAAAAAATTCAACGTGTTAGTGTGAAGGGAATTTTGTCTATATATAATCGTTACTTAATGTTTGAGATAATATTTAAATTAGTTTGAAGCATCCTTTTTGGTTGTGCAAGGGATGTGATGCTGCTTTTTAGGGCAGATCACTCCAAAACTAAAGCATCTGATAAAGTCTTTCTTTCAAAGGGGTAAGTTTTCAAGTCTCTTCTCCAGGAATTAGAAGTTCTTCAGATGGTACTTGTCTGCGCACACACAAACGTTAGAAGGTCCCATGGTGATTTAGATCGAGTTAGTTACCTTCGGGTCGTGGACTTTTCAGTAACTTAGGGTTCGAGTTCTTTCGTGACCTGAAATAGACGAACACACGTCAGGCTAGCCGGGGGGTGGTCCCGGCTAAGACCCTCCGATGCCTAAGTCAGTTCGGGTACTTGAGGTATGGGGTATGAAGACAATAAATGTAAAAGTGAATAGTAAAAGTGACAGAATGAATAGTTACCATCAAGTTACTGTAGCAGGTATTTATAGATATTCCTGACTAATGGTTATTCGCCAAGTGTCATCATCGAAGGGGTGGGTTTGTACTATCTTTGTCGGGAAGATCAATGGTCCATAATCTCGGGTAAGGCCCAGTCCCCCAGCTCGGGTCGGATTCGGAGCTCCAGGACCCATTTCGAGACCTCACTGCGTAGCCTTATGAACTCACTGCCTTATAATTATTCCCCCGGTTCACGAGGTTGTGGAGAGCTCGGGATCATACGAATGAACCCGAGGTAGGTGACAAGCTCATGAACCTGATCGCTGAACGGGAGCCCATAATTGCCACTCGGGCTAGAGGTCACGACCTGAGCCACACGTGCCGTCCTCGGTGACTGCGGGCAGAGGCTACGTGAGATATCGAGGTCGATGAGCATCGCGATTTGCTGCATGGTTATACGGGTCGAAGTTTTTCGGGGGGCTCAAGGTCATGAGGTGAGCATCGTGATTTGCTGCATGGTCTCGCGGGTCGAGGTTTTTCGGGGGGCACGAGGTCATGAGGTGAGCATCGTGATCTGCTGCGTGATCACGCGGGTCGAGGTCGTTGACGGCCCTAAGGACATGAGGTAGTCCTCGACCTCTGGCTCGAATGTCCCAAATTCTCTTACCACCATTATTATTATTCTATTATTACATATACATATTATTATATATATTTTTGATTTATTATTAATTATTATTTTTAAAGTTGTGACCGTTCACCTTCTCAGCAGGTGACTTTTACCCCCTATATATGTGTGATGGGGCATAGTAAAAGTAAAATCATTTCTCACTCTTCAGTAAAAAGTGAGATTGACGAAGACCTAAAGACCAAAAGTCCTCACGACCTCGCCGTCACTATACGTCGCTCGAAGGGTTCTCTAATCTTCGAGCTTTCTTCTAAAAACCCATCTCCCTCGGGTATACTCCGAGTTCTTCAGGTAGCAGTTCTCCCCCTTTTTCTTTATTTTCTCCCTAAATTTTCTTTGCTTCATTCTTTTTACAATAAAATGGGTTCTAGAACTCCCTCGAATCAGTCCCGTGACGACCCAATAAACGTAGCTCTTTCGAGCTCCACTGTTCGATTCGATTCGGGCTCTGCCTAGCTCGAGCTCTTCTAGCGGTGACGTGACAGGACCGTCCGCCCGACCAAGGTCCTCTTAGGCCCAACCCTATAAGATCGGTCCTTAGGTCTGCAATTGTGGCTCGTAGGTCTAGTGATGTCCCACAATCTGATTCCGAACAAGCTCTCTCGGATCCCCCTATGCAAGATTCTCGAGAGGTCATCAGGTCTTCAGTGCGCCGCGATGACGCTTCCCACATTAGACATCGCTATTTTATACCGCCAGAGTACAAGATCATCATTCCAGGTCGAGATGACCGTATGCATGACCCTCCCCCTATCTGTTTTACTTTTCATCTTGCCTCTTTAGACGCCGGGTTACGTTTCCCTCTACATTCGACTATAGAGGAGATACTTATCCGCTTAAATGTATGCCTTACTCAATTTGCCCCCAATGCTATCAGGCATATAATCGGCTTCATTATTTTGATGAAGTATTTTAAAGTTGAGCCTTCGGTGGCTCATTTTGGTCCCTGTATTCGATTACTACTTCCGCGAAGACCAACGATCACGGATTCTTTTACTTAACCGCTAGAGCTAACTGTAAGTTTCTTACCACTCTCCTCTCCTCTTCGGGTGATTGGCGCAAGAAATTCATTTTCATTGAGGCTCCACCCGACCGCCCTTGGAAAATCCCTCGAGTGTGGCGGTTCTCTAGGTCTCGAGTCCCCTCCCAGTCTTTAGGAGAGTGTACCTGGGAAGAGAATTTTGTCTCGCAAAAGCTTACTTCCCATTACTATGACATAAAGGTGCTTACTAAAGAAGAGATCTTATCTCTGGCGGGTCTTAGTCCTGCTGTTGTTCCGCGAACTCAAACACTTGGTAATTTTTGTCTTCGTTTTACTTTTAACTTGTTTCATCATGCCAAACTTATTGAATTTTTTATTTTTTTTTTCTTTAGGTATGGCAGTTCGCTCCTCCGCGATCGCCAAGGTCATAAAGGAGAGAAAGGAAAGACTTATCACTGCAGCCAGGTCTTCTGGTCTCAACATACCCCCCTCTCCCTCGGTTCACTCCAGTGATCCGGGTTCGGATGCTCTGCTGGCTATCCCCTTGGGCGGAGCTCATGGGCAAGCTCTTTCCCATGAGGTGCAGTCCCATGCTCGCGACCCTGACCCCCTTCCCATAGACAATCCTCCACCTATGCTCACCATTGAGGCTGGGGCTGCTTCCGACCCCAAAGATAAAGGCAAAGGGAAAAGCAAGAAGCACAAGAGCCGAAGTCGTAGCGGGAGTAAGAGCAAGAGCAAGAGCTCCAGGGGTAGTAAGCAAAAGAAAAAGAAGGCTCGCGTTGAGAAAGAGCAACCCAGTGAGGAGGAGATCTCTGCTGCCCTTCATGAGATAGCTCTTCGTCAGAAAACGTTGAACGAGGCTCGGGAGCAAACCCGGATCGAGACCTCTCAACCTCAAAGAGAGTTCTCTGGTACCCGCGTGATCCCGAGCTGGAATATTTCTCCGGAGAGTTCTATCATGAAGACCCGAATGGGTGAAGATTCCCTAGAACTCTACCAGGTTTGTATCCTCCCCCACAATCAGTTTGCCTTGGGCTCAATGCCGGAAACTAGGTTGGAGGATATTGCAGCTCATGACCTCATGCGGGTACTTTTCTTTCTTGGTCTCACTAAATTGTTTCGTCCTTATTTGTACTCTTTTTAGCTCATCTCCTTAACGCCATACTTTTATTTAGGCTGCGAACATTGTGCACAACTTGACCCTTCGGGGTCATCATTGGAGAGTCCACTTTATGGAGGCGGAAGCCCGAGCCACGCGTCTTGAGAAAGAAAAAACTGTTATTGAGGCAAATGTGCGATCCAAGTACGAGACCCTCCTTAAGTCGATTGAGTCAAAGCTATTCGAATTTGAGACCCGTGCCCGAGACTCTGAAACATCCTTGAAGTTGGCACAAGAGGAGGTCGCCCGCCTGACCCGGGAAGGACAAGAGAGTTTCAGCGCAGGATAAGAGGCTGGGAAGCGGGAAGCTCTCAACTCTCCCGACTTCGTGAACCGGCTCCTTGAAGCTCGCCATAAAGGGGCACACGACTTCAAAACTTCACCTATTTTTGACCGACTTGTGGTGGAAAAGGCGGCTGAGTTCGAGGTCTTGGGTTTCTATAAATGCCAATCACAACTCCAAAAATTCGGCGACTTCAAGCCCGATTTCGACCCAAGCAAGCTCGATCCGGAACTTGATGGCAACGGTGAACAGCCTTTCCTTGAGGGAGTTGAAGAAGAAAATATAGAAGGCCATGAGTTCGGGTTCCTCCTCCAAGATTCAGACCCTGCTGCTGAGGAAGTCCCTCCCCAAGATGAAGGTGCTGGGGTCGTGGAAGGGGATGACCTCCTAGACGTAGCTTCCCTCTTAAGGGCTGCCACATGAGCTCCTTCTGCTCTTATCTTTCTTTTGGCCCTTCAATTAGATTGAATATAAGGTTGTTTTGTAAAGGGCGTAGACCCTGAACTAGATTTTGTTAGTATGGCTGTACGAATTTAACTGCTTTATCGATGTAACTATGCACAGCTTAAGACTTTGCCATCTTTTTAGTGGATATTTCATACCTCATATAGTTTTTTTCATTCGTGTTTCTACATTTTTTTTAAAACCATCCCAGGGGTTTCTTATGATCCTGAGATCCCCTTTACAAACTAAGTTGTTGGGATCCTGAGATCTCCCTTGCGAGGTGAGGGATCATTTGGGATTTCTCGTTTTTTTTTTAACGCAAGTTTTGAGATCTTGAGATCTCACTTCTGAGGTGGGGGATCACTTGGGATCCCTCCTTTCGTTTTTTACACAAGTTACTGAGATCTTGAGATCTTACTTGTGAGGTGGGGGATCACTTGGGATCCCTCCTTTCTTTTTTACAAGTTACTGAGATTTTGAGGTCTCGCTTGTGAGGTGGGGGATCACTTGGGATCCCTCCTTTCTTTTTTACAAGTTACTGAGATCTTGAGGTCTCACTTGTGAGGTGGGGGATCACTTGGGATCCCTCCTTTCTTTTTTACAAGTTACTGAGATCTTGAGGTCTCACTTGTGAGGTGGGGGGTCACTTGGGATCCCTCCTTTCTTTTTTACAAGTTATTCAGATCCTGAGGCCTCACTTGCGAGGTGGGGGATCACTTGGGATCCCTCCTTTCTTTTTTACAAGTTACTGAGATCTTGAGGTCTCACTTGTGAGGTGGGGGGTCACTTGGGATCCCTCCTTTCTTTTTTACAAGTTATTAAGATCTTGAGATCTCACTTTGTGCAGATTATTGAGGTTCTGCGATCTCATTTTCAGGGGGTCGTGAACTCGGGTTCCAGGGGGTCTTTAAACTCGCATTTTCTAGGAAGGTTCATTCGTGCACACAATTCTTACCATAATTATGTATATCACCTTGATTTCCAATATAAGGGAGCCACTAACTTGGTCTCCACAACATTTAACAAAATACGGGGTCAAGGGATATCACCTTGCGCGCACGCGTCCCTTACCCTATTTAACAAAAGATGCCGCTAATGGGCTATATTTCTATAACTTTTAGCAAAACATGGGGTTATAAAGTTCCCCTAATCTTAGCAAAATAGTAAGGTAAAAATTAACAACGGGCTAGTTATCCCTTCTAAGCATAAAACCTTCGGAGATTCTGGGCGTTCCAAGGCCTGGGGAGCTCCTTACCGTGCAGGTCTTCCAAGCGGTAAGCTCCTTTACCAGAGACGCGAATTACTTTGTACGGGCCTTCCCAATTAGGGTCTAATTTTCCCACATGTTTAGACACCTCGACCTTTTTCAGGACGAGATCTCCTAAGCGCGTTCTCTTCCCTCTTCTATGAGGTCCGGTCATTTTGCTATGTTCTCTCGGTTCTCCCCTCTTTCATAATTCTCGATCCTATGAGTGGGTTCCCCGATCTCTGCCGGGATCACTGCCTCTGACCCGTACACGAGGCAGAAAGGGGTTTCACCTGTAGCCGTCTTTGGGGTCGTTCTGTATGCCCATAACACCCCCGGGAGCTCATCAACCCAATAGGTCTTCATTTGCTGCAGGCGTGTCTTTAGGTGCTGCAAGATTATGCGGTTAGCGACCTCCGTTTGTCCGTTGGCTTGTGGGTTTCCTACAGAGGTGAAGTTATGTTGGATCTTCATTTCTTTGCACCACGCCACTATCTTCTTCCCTTGAAATTGGGTTCCATTATCTGAGATCAAGATCCGAGGTACCCCGAATCTACACACGATATTTTTCCACAGGAAGTTCATGACTTCAGTTTCTGTAATCTTTGCTAAGGCCTCGACCTCTATCCATTTAGACAAGTACTCAACGGCGACAATGATGAACTCTTTCTGTGCCCGAGCTAATGGGAAGGGACCCAAGATGTCGATTCCCCATTGGTCAAATGGGCACGTTATAGGAATTGAGGTCATAGGGGCAGCCGGCTAATGTGGCAGGTTCGAGTGCAGCTGGCATTTCTCACATTTCTTGGCAAACTCCGTGGCGTCTTGTACCAAGGTCGGCCAAAAATAGCCCTGGCGCATGACCTTCAAAGCAAGGGATCTTCCGCCCGAATGATTTCCACAAGACCCTTCATGGATCTCTTGCATCACGTACGCAACCCTTTCCGGCGCTAAGCACTTGAGCATGATCCCAGTTACTGACTTCTTATAGAGATTTCCATCCAGTATACAAAAGCGGGATGCTCTTACTTTGAGACGCTTCGCCTCTAGCGGGTCGTCCGATAAGTGACCCTGCAAAAGGTTTTTTTTATGTCTTCCATCCAGGTCTCGTCACATGAGATCTTGAGCACGAGACCTACCATAGGGCACGTGTCAATCGAGTCTTTTTCAGATCTGATCTCGGGCTCCTCGGCTGTTAGGACGACCACTTTTCTTGAACTGACCCTGTTGGGAAATTTATTGTTTAGATTTTGATGAATGCCATGTAAAACTTAGAATAGGAAGTTGGCACCCCATTTTTGTTGTAAATCGCATTGTAACAAATAGGCTGGTCAATTTGAGTTAAGTCGCCTATGCCTAAACATGCAAGAAGACAACCGGAGACTAGAAGGAAAACTCATTGCAAGACAAATTTGAGTATGGCAAAGAATAGAAGACGGGAACTCGATCAAGGTGCATCGAGATGCGGTGAGTAAAGTATCGATCAAGTCAACTCAAGATAGCCAAGTCTCAAGTTGAAGTGAGTGAGAAGAGTCATTCAATGATTGAAAGATGACTCTAAGTCACCGGGGAAAGCAAGGAAATGCGATCAAGTCGAGATAATCGAAAGAGATCCGTTGCCGCGTAAATCAAGAGAATTACTTAAACAAGTAATACCTCCATGCTACCTTTCTCGAAGTGCTCGGTCGAGCGTGCAAAGGGAATGAACCAATGGGAAGCACTACACCGTGTCGAACTCGAAAAGTGAAGAACAATTCATACGAGGAAGTGGCAACTCAAGGA
Source organism: Rehmannia glutinosa (assembly GCA_016081115.2). Classification (NCBI taxonomy): domain Eukaryota; kingdom Viridiplantae; phylum Streptophyta; class Magnoliopsida; order Lamiales; family Orobanchaceae; genus Rehmannia; species Rehmannia glutinosa. Next base: position 149,650 of record JABTTQ020002932.1, read on the forward strand.
TCGCAACAAGACAAGCCAACGACCACAAGTGACTTTCAAAAATAAGCCTATCTCTTCAACGGGCTGATTTTTGAAAGATCACTATAAAAAGTCAAGAATGACTCGAGAAAAAAACACAATTGATTACCAACCAAAAACATTCAAGCTAATATCTCGAATCAGTAATCAAAATATTCTCAAAATCATTCAAGTTTAATCCTCAAGATTACACTACGAAGAAAATCAATCCGACACTCACTGTGAAGGAAAGATAGCTTCAATCGAGTTGAAGAGGAAACTTTAGAAGAAAAGGGGTCTACATTCCACTAAGGATTGTAGGAAGGTTCAAGGTCGAACCAGTCTCGAGTTTTGGAGGGCTTCGTGATCAAATACTAAGAGCTTGAGCAAGTGAGTCAGTAGTAGCAAGGCATTTGCCCTATGAAAGAAGGCGAGTCGGACGAGAAGCCACCGAGTGACCAAGGCATCTCGGTGAGTCCCAAAGGATCAAGTCGGTTTGTGTGATCAAGACTTGTATCCTGGACTGTTACCACTCTATATCTTGATCAATACTTAGTGGATTCCTCGGGAGTTGTAGAAGAGAGGAGTAGAAGAATTACCCCATCTTGAACCTCTATAAAAATTTATCGTGTCATTTACATTTCAAAGCACTTTAATTCCTGCATCTTATTTGTCTAATTCTGTGACATATTTGCTATCCAAGCGATAATCTCTAAGTACTAAAACCCATTATTAAATCATTACTAAATCAAACTTAAGGGTGTTAAGTCTTCCGCTGAAAACAAACCACGAGTTGAGCTAATTCAGTCTTAACGGTGAGTTATTCTATCAACGGCTTCAGTGAAGTGTTGAGTGACTAACTCTTGATTAACTAAATTGGTCATGTCACCACGAGGACACATTTTGTATAGTATCAACTCGAATTTTAAAAAAAGGTCCAAAAGTGAAAAGTTGGTAAGGTTTATTCAACCCCCCTTCTAAACCTTACACTCACACCCCTTGGGACCTACAGACCCCTATGATGCTACTTGCAAACTTTGCCAATGCATCGGCTCGCCTGTTTTCCGTCCTTGATACCTGGTGGAGTTGGAATTGTTCGAAACCTCCGATAAGTTGCTTCACGCGTTCCAAATATGCTACCATCGTTTTTTCTTTGGCTTCATACTCCCCGACTGCATCGCCACTAGCCAATCAGCGTAGTGCGCACGCCACTAACTTCTTCGCCTGGCATTTCTGAGCTAACTTCATGCCTGATATTAAGGCTTCATATTCCGCCTCATTGTTAGTAACCCCAAATTCTAATTTTAATACAACTTCAAGTTCTAGGTCATTCGGACCTTGCAACAGAATTCCGGCACCGCCGCCCTCTGATACCGGCAATCCATCGACATGGAGCATCCAGATCTCCAAAATGGGTTCGACTGGGCTTGACATCTCTACCAAGAAGTCGGCAAGGACCTGGGCCTTTATGGCTGTTCTTACTTGGTACCTGATATCAAATTCTCCTAACTCCACCGACCACTTAACCAATCGACCCGCGAGAACTGGTTTTCCCAAGATCCGCTTTAGCGGTTGGTTGGTCAAGACGATTATCACATGCGATTGAAAGTAAGGTCGAGCTTTGATTTGAGGTCACCAAGGCTAGAGCTAGCTTCTCGACCTCAGTACCTTTCCTCCGCCCCTTGGAGGACCTTCGACATAATAGATCGGTTGGGGAACCCTTTGTTTTCCTCACGGCCAAGACCGAGCTCACCGCATGGGGCGAGACCGTGAGATACAAATACGGGGTTCTCCTCGATTGGCTTTGCGGCGGTGGAGGTGAGGTCAGTGCACGCCTTGAGCTCTTGGAAGGCTTCCACCGATCGATCATCCACTTGAAGCTTTTCACATTTTTCAACGTAGCGAAGAAAGGTAAGCTACGATCCCCTGATCTAGAAATGAAATGACTCAAGGATGCCACTATTCCCGCCAGCTTCTGGACTTCCTTGATGCTCTTGGGCGTGGTCATCTGGACTATCACCTTGATTTTTTCGGGATTCGCTTCTATCCCACGCTCGTTGACAAGATACCCCAAGAAGTTGCCTCCTCTGACTCCAAATGTGCATTTTGCCGGATTGAGCTTCATTTTGTACCTCTTTAATACCGCAAAGGACTCTGCGAGGTGATTTAAGTGGTCCTTCTCTTGCTCGCTTTTTACTAACATATCGTCCACATACACCTCCATGGTCACTCCGATGAGATCTTTGAACATCATGTTTACAAGTCTCTGGTAGGTGGCACCCGTATTTTTGAGCCTAAATGGCATGACCTTGTAACAGTAGACTCCGGTCTCAGTTACAAACGAGGTCTTTTCTCTATCTTCCTCAGCCATTGATATCTGGTGATACCCCTGATACGCATCCATCATACTTAGCAATGCGCATCCGGCCATTGAGTCCACCAATAGATCGATCCGAGGGAGCGGGTACGGGTCTTTAGGATAAGCCTTCTCCAGATCTGTAAAGTCGGTACACATCCTCCATCTCCCATCCATTTTTGGCATGACCACGACGTTGGAGAGCCAATCTGTGAATTGCACCTCAACAATGTAACCCGCTTGGAGTAGCTTGTTGACCTCAACCTCTATTATTTTGTTCCTCTCCGCCCCGAAACTTCTCTTCTTCTACTTTACCGGCTTCATAGCAGGATCAGTATTGAGGCGATGAACAATGACCCCTGGGCTCACTCCTTCCAGGTCTGCTGGCTCCCACGCAAACACATCACAATTCTTTTTCAGAAATTTGATCATCATGAGTTCTTGGGACGGGGTCATTTGTGACCCGACCCTCGTGGTCCTCGTTGGGTCATTTGGGTCCAATTGAACCACAATGTACTCTTCTACTGGCTCCATCCTATAATCCTCTGACTTGAATTTTTTGCTTGAACTCGACCCCCCACCACACATTTGCTTCATTGGTTCGAGGGCGGTCTCCTTTACTTTGCTCTTTTTCAGAGATAAATTATAGCATTCCCTAGCCATTTGCTGGTTCCCCCGGACTTCTCCTACTCCAAACTTTGTGGGGAATTTCATTTTTAGATGGAAAGTAGACACCACGGCTTGGAACTGGTTCAGCCCGGGTCTACCCAATATTATGTTATAAGCGAAAGGTGCCTCTACCACCAGATACTTGATCATAAAAGTTCTTCTACATGGTTCTTCCCCCAGGGAGGTAGGCAAATCGATTGTACCTAGGGGTACGACCTCATGACCTCCGACCCCCGTGAGAGGGGTTCCCACCAGCTTGATTGACGTTATCCCGAGGTCCATCCTCCTTAACACGCTCAATGCTATGACATCCACTGAACTGCCGCTATGCACCAATACTTTTTGTACGGCATAGTTTGCTACATCCATTGTAATAACCATGGGGTCATTATGCTCCGGGTCCAGCCCTTGAAGATCCGCTTGCTCAAAGGTGATTTGAGGACCTTGGATTGTATTGACTGATGACTGCGACCTCCGGCTGTAAGCTCTTGCGTATCTCTTTCGTGCTCTCTGTGAGTCCCGGCTATCACATGTGTTACCCCCTTCCGAGGTAAATTATCTTGCCCGTGAGGGGGTGCTTGATCTGCGGGCCTCTTTCCCTTGTCTGGACCTTGCTTATGCTCAGGTGACCTGCTGCGAGACCTCCTCACCGGATCTTGCCTGTGAACCGGTTCACCTTGCGCCTTAAAGTGCTGGAGGTACCCTTGTTGAATGAGCCGCTCAATCTCGTCCTTCAACTGGAAACAATCCTCCGTATCATGCCCATGATCTTTGTGGAAGTAGCAATACTTATCTGAATTCCACCTATTCGGGGTGGATCTCATATTTTTTGGCCACCTTAACAATCTTGAGTTCTCAATGGCCATCAATGCGCGTAACCTAGGACCGTTTAAAGGGGTATAGTTTTGAAACTTTGGTCCGTCCGATTTAGGTGGGTCATGATCTTTCTCAGATCTGTGCCGATTCTGCTCCTTGGATTCTCTCTTATCCTTGGTCCTCGCATTTTGGGACCATTCACGATCTTTTAGCGAGTTCATTTCTTCATCGTGTATGTATCTTTGCGCCATCTCTATCAAACTTTCGACGTCACCCGGGGGATCTCGGGCCAAAGCTGACGCGAAAGGTCCCTTTTTCAGGGCATGGATCATGATACTGATCATCATATCAATCCTCAGTTCATCGACCTCCAAGACCTCATTGTTGAACCGATTGATAAAGTCTCGGAGAGGCTCTTCCTCCCCCTGCCGAATAGTGAAGAGGTACGTAGCTGACCTCTTAGCTTACTTCTTGCTGGCGAAATGAAAGAGGAATTTCCTCACCAGCTGCTCATAAGACACCACTGTACCCGGCAGCAGGCTCGTGAACCATTCTTGAGCTCGACCCGATAGCGTAGTGATAAAGATACGGGCGTTGATAGCATCTGATTGTCCGTATAGCTGCATCACGTGTTCGAATGCCGTTAAGTGCTCCTGGGGATCCTTGCTTCCATCGTATCGAGGTAGGTCCGAGAGTTTGAAATTTGGGGTCAGTACCTCCACCAAGATCTCTTCACAAAAAGGAGATCCCCTCTTTTGCAGAGCGGACGTGACAACTCCCCTCCTCTTCATCTCCTCCAACTTCTTAGCAAGCTCGATTTGCTCACTGAGCTCTTGCAAGTTGTCACCTAATGGTACTCGTGTCACGGGTACCTCCAATCCTTCGGCCCCTAATCCTACTTTCTCAGGGGATCAGGGTCTTGGGGGCGGGGTCCGACTTTCAAGTTCATCCTCCTGCTCAGGACCCCCTGGGACTCTCTTCTTTCCCATTCGCTTGTGCACGTCATGGTCTCTGGCCAACCCTATTACGGGGCCGGGGTCGGGAATCCCCTTCTCCCTTTCTCTCTTTCGCGAGCCGATGGCTCCTCTCCATGACCAATTTCTCGAAGTCCTCATTTATCATCGAGATCATCCGGTCCCGGGTGTTTTCTTCCCGTGTCCATAGGGTCCTGCAACGATTGAGACGAGGAGAACTCGGGTTGTAACACCTCCTTATCCTTCCTGGGGATCTCTAGCACCACCTTTTGAACATGCTTCAATGGGGTCTCCATCCTCCCGTACCTCGTTTCGGATTAAAGGGAAAGAAGTTTCCCACAGACGGCGCCAACTGATTTAGATCAGTTAGTTACCTTCGGGTCGTGGACTTTCGGGTAATCGGGTTCGAGTTCTTTCGTGACCTGAAATAGACGAACACACATCCGGCTAGCCGGGGGTGGTCCCGGCTAAGACCCTCCGATGCCTAAGTCAGTTCGGGTACTTGAGGTATGGGGTATGAAGACAATAAATGTAAAAGTGAATAGTAAAAGTGACAGAATGAATAGTTACCATCAAGTTACTGTAGCAGGTATTTATAGATATTCCTGACTAATGGTTATTCGCCAAGTGTCATCATCTGAAGGGTGGGTTTGTACTATGTTGTCAGGAAGATCAATGGTCCATAATCTCGGGTAAGGCCCATTCCCCCAGTCTGGGTCGGATTCGGAGCTCCAGGACCCATTTCGAGACCTCACTGCGTAGCCTTATGAACTCACTGCCTTATCATTACATGGGTTGTCCCTGGAAAGCCCCTCCGATGCTCAAGTCAGTATGTTATCGAGAGAGAATAAATCAGTAAACAAATACTGAAATTATGAGGGAATGTACTCACAAATGAAGAAGAGGTACCTTTTCATACCTGAGTAGCGGGCCCTATGGGTCGCGTAGGAGAAACCGGCCTATGTGTCAGTCCCAGACTTTTCTGGGCCGGATTATTCCATTAAGAGCCCATTGTGCAATTAATATTAAATCGATATATAAACCGAACTATTTATTTAATTATTAAATATTGTTTTTGCCCCCAACAAATTTGTATAATGTTTGCGTCTCTGTCATGAAACAATAATTAAAATGGATGAAAGCAACATTTTTGTCATGAGCATATAAGTTTGGATAGGGTGAAGTGAGACACTTCAAATCTGGCCTCAATTTTAAATGTCATTTTGTTTTTTATTTCAATAACATCAAATGCAACGTCTTGCATTTACATTAAAGATCTCATTTTATATACTTGAGATTTGTGATATTGAAATATAAGATAAATACTATTTAAAATAAAAAATTCTGACTTAATTGGCTGAGGCGAAGTGAATTATATATATAAGATCTTAACTTTACACATTGTATGTACATAAGCTATAGCTAGGCATGCCACTTTGACTTCAGACATGAGACAGGCAATAAGCATTATGATTTACGGAATTTGTAGTAAAGACAAATATTCCTTAGAAAAAGACTCTAATGCGCTTCTCATGCTGCTTCTCATAAAGCATAGATCCGAAATAAAAATGGAATAAATAACAGTAATATCATACTGATGAACCTTGCTGATAATTTGATGCCTCGTGCCATGAATTTCACATTACCCAATCTAGATTCTTAGAAGTTTCTAGAATGTAGTTAAAATTAGAAACTTAATGTCATGCTAAGAGGTTTAGTCATTTTATACTTTCAATTTTGAATTGTACATGTTTTTTGTGTTGGAAAAATTTAGAGATTTAGAGCTACGGTCTGCTATAGCATGTAAAGTTTATGGTTTGCCTATTATTCTAGTCGCAGCTATAGTCAAGATCCATTGTTCGGAAGTAATAACGACTCATCATATTTTAAATAGACAGCTGTATTTGGCTCCGACATTGTATATCATCCAGTAGTAAATGAATATATAGAGGGTTGGAATTAACATATTATAAGGAGAATGTATTTGAGTACTGGTTCTTCATGCCATTCTGATAGAAACGTGATTATCTGTTAAATGAGGTCCATACTCTCGAAATTTTAAATGGTGTTAAATACTCTGGAGTTCCGAATCATAAGCTATATTTGAAGGTTGACATTTCTGTTATGTTGCCATGCGCAACATATATAAATCATTCTCTTGGGTTATGTAATTGATTATTACAAAACTTGAAAATTACATTTTGGAAGGTCAAGTTCTTAACAAAGACAACCTCGACCAAAATGTTCTTATTCCAAGAATGTTCTGGATGCCTTAAGATCCAAGACTTCCATTCAAATTTCAAAGAATGTTTCCATTGACGACGTCTTATGTTGCATCTATTAATAAGAGTCAGGGTCAGTCTTTGTCGAATGTAAGGTCCTTCTGAAAAATCTCATTATTAGTCACGGATAATTTTCTTTATTATTGCTAGAGTTACTAATTCTGAAGGGATAAATTTTTTGATATGTGGTGGTAGTGATAGTCAACATATAAGCAACGATCAATGTTGTATTTAAAGAAGTTTTTCAAAACTAATTATAATAATTTTTTCTATTCCATATATATGTTCATCCAAATTGTTTTGTAATAACCCATTATTATTCAATTATTTATTTTTTATTCCATGGTTGTTTGGCTTTACATCTATATTATCTATTGAATTTAATTAATTAAAATAAAAAAATTAAAATTATAGTTATTAATATATAATCCGTGCATCGTACGAGTGGACTGCTAGTTGCATTTAAAAGCACAATAGGAGAATACTCGTCAATATTTTTATTACCAGTAAGTTTTATATCTTGAATAAGCTTGGTAAACACGTCCAATTTTTATCATGCACCTAAAAAAAATATATGATTTCAAACATTTTTTACATGATACATGAATGCTGGACCGAATAACACATGCACACAGCGGAAATAGAAATAACATGATGATTTTTAACGTGCTTAGATTCCTCAATTTTAATGCACGAGCCCACGCTCAGAGAAGAAACAATCAAATATTAGAAAAGCAAAGCTTATTACAAATACAACTGGATTTACGAATAGCATAAATACTATTCTTTATCAATTCACCAATACTTGTATTAGACTGATCTTTCGATTGTATCTTCGACAATCTCAACCTTGTTGGAATCCTTCCAACTTCAAATCCTTGAATGATTGAGTCGATCCACACCATGGATCTTCACCTTCTTCTCCCGAAGAATAGAAAAATAGAACAAATGGTTTCTTGAAGAAGAACTTATATAGCTCGAAAGTGCTTTTCTCGATATCTTCTTCAAGGAGCTGAGCTCTCCTTTTATATTGATCAAAACCGAAGCTCTGTGGCTTAAATCAAGAGACTTACTGATTCCCAGATGGAGGTTATAACCTGAAAAAGGAAGACAACAAGAAATAATCATTTCCTTATGAGTGAGAACAAATACATAAGGAAAGTGATTAAATGGCAAAAAAATAGGCTGAATCAATCTAGATAAGACATCCAAAATTATCAAGAACAAGAAGCATAAAATCGACATAAAATTCGCTCGGATTCGTGTGCTGATGTGCATCCAGGAGTTACAACACCAGATTTTGACCGTTGTTAGGAATTTTATTGTTTAGATTTTGATGAATGCCATGTAAAACTTAGAATAGAAAGTTGGCACCCCAATTCTTGTTGTAAAATGCATTGTAATGAATAGAGTGGCCAAGGCCGAGTCAAGACTGACTACGCCCTAACATGCAAGAAGACAATCAAGACTGGAAGGAAAACTCGTGTGGAGACAATTTGAGTATGGCAAAGAAGAGTAGACGGGAACTCTCTTTTGAAGAAGCGGTGAGATGCGGTTGAGTGGAGCATCATCAAGTCAACTCAAGAAAAGCAAGTCACAAGTTGAAGTGAGAAGAGTCATCCAATGATTGGAAGTGACTCTAAGTCACCTGGGAAAGCAAGGAAATGCGGTCAAGTCGAGATAATCAGAAAAGAACCGTTATTTAAATCAAGAGATTTACTTAAACAAGTAATATCTCAATACTACCTTTCTTGGAGTGCTCGAGTCCCGGAAGCAAAAGGAACGAACAATGGGAAGCACTACACGTGCAGGTCGAACTGCGAAAAAGGTGAAAAGAATAATTCATACGAGGAAACGGCAATTCCAAGCGCAAGCCAACGACTACAAAGTGACTTTCAAAAATAAGCCTATCTCTTCAACGGGCAAATTTTTGAAAGTTCACTATAAAAGCCGAGGAGTTTGTTTGAAAGGAAGATGCATGAATGACACATACGTGAGATATACAAGCATTAAACAAAAAAAAAAAAAAGCTGAAACAATCTCAATCCTCAAGCCTACATTTAGAAGTACATCAATCCAACACTTTCGTGAAGGAAAGAGAACTTCAACCCGAGTTGAAGAGGAAACCTTTGAAAACAAGGGTCTACTTTCGGGGAAGGATTGTAGAAAAGTTCAAGGTTGAACTAAGTCTTAAGCATTTGGAGGGCTTCGTGATCAAATCCAAAGAGCTTGAGCAAGTGAGTGTATGTAGCAAGGGCAAATGGTACATACTGTGAAGAAGCGAGTCGCACGAGAAGCTTGGTGAGTGATCAAGGCGTCTCACCGAGTCCCAAAGGATCAAGTTGGTGTTGTGATCAAGACTTGTATCCGGACTATTACCACTTTGTAAACCGATCATTACTTAGTGGATTCCTCCGGGAGTTGGAGAAGAGAGGAGTAGAAGAATTACCCCATCTTCGGACCTCTATAAAAACTTTCTTTGTGTCATTTACATTTCAAAGATTTAAATTCCGCACTTTTAATCGCTTATATCTGTTGATAAATTTGCTATCCATTTGATAATTTACAAGTACTAAATCAAGCTCTAATATCTTGCTTAATCAAACTTAAGGGTGTTAAGTCTTGTTTGTAAATAAAACCACGGTGAGTTAAATTGTAGCCAACAATTGGTGAGTTACTCCATCAACGGCTATTTGAAGTGCATTGAGAGATTAACTCTACCGAGTGACTAATTCGATTGTCCATCAAGGACACAGTGTGTAGAATTAACTCTGTAGATTTAAAAGGACTAAATCGAAAATTTGGTAAGGTTTATTCAACCCCCTTCTAAACCTTACACTTACACCCTTGGGACCTACAGCTAAATGTCTTTGAAAGTCTAAATTTGCCAATAATGAAAACATTAACAATCTCCCCCTTTAGCACTTTTGGTCAAAACAAACCACCAAAAAAAAATCATAAATGATGCAACACTTAGAATTAAATCCTGCAATGTTAGCACAATCAAAATAACTAGCATACATAGATCAAATAGCATCCAATCAGTTTATCCAAACTGGAACAAGTTTATCATCCAACTAAAACAAGATAAATGAAAGTATGCTACATACTTAATCATCCCCACTTTCATCCTTTGACTCCCCCTCAGAGTCAGCCACACAATCTTCCTCATCATCATGTTCAAACTCTCCATCCGAACTAGCTTCATCCTCATCACTGGACTCCCCCTTTGAGTGTGCCCCTTCACCCATTGCAGCTGCTTCAGCTACTCCCCCTTTTTGAGCAACAGGTGCCAAAGAAGCAGATGGGGTATAGAGTTGCTGAAGGGAATTTTGTGCTTCCAGCTTTTTAGATGTCCAGAATTTGATCTAATGCTCTACATCAGAAATTTTAGCAATAATGCGAGCTTCAAGTGCTGAATTTCCAAGTGTTGGAACACTAGATGAAGCACCACTAGTAGCAATAGCAGCAGTCCCAGTATGAGCAGAGAGAACAAGATCATTTATCTTGTCACTTTTTAAGATCTTGACTGAGATGGAGATTGGAGCAGGAACAACAACCAGGTCCTCAGAAACTTTCTCTTTAAACCCCTGAGATACAAGCACTTTGTAAATAAAAGTAGGGAAAGGAAGGATACCATACATACTAGTGTAACCATCATGAGTTCCAATGATGTCGAAAATTAGCTTCCTAATGTTGTAGGGATGCTTAGTTCCAATGCACTACAACAAGATGGCTTGGTCCGTGGTAACTGAAGAAGTATGCTTGGTTGGAGTCCAGCTGCAAAGAGCAATTTTATGCAACAAAGTGTATTTCTTGGTTAAGTCCTTGGCCTTGAATTTTTCTTATCTGGTGGGCCAAACTTGCACAACTCCCCCACTCAGTACTTTGGCAATTGCGTCAATATCAGAACGAAGATTGACATTGGGCGCATTATTCCTATCAAGCACATCATTGATATCCTCCAAAGTGAAGGAATATACTTTTTTCCTAATCCAAACAGATCCAAATTTTGCAGAATCCCCATCATCAAACCTAAGATCAAGATTACAGTAAAATTCCCTAACCACCGTGGATATGGTCCAATGTTTGTAACAGACTCAAACATCTCCATTTCTTCAAGTAGAGGTAGAATGCCATATTTGAGATGACCCTCTATCTTAGTTAACTGTTTGCCCAATATCTCCCTTTGTACCACAGTTTCCCATAATTTCTTATTATCAACAGAATAAAATACAACAAACATACCTTTGTTATCCTCACATGCAGAGTCTGACGGTTCATGATTTGAGTTGTCAGTGTCAGTGTGAGACTCTGATGTTTCAACACTGGTGTCAACATCCTTAGCAGCAGGACCCGAAGGTTACCAACATCCTTCAACATCTCAGACTCAGTGCTCTCACCATCATCATTTGAAGAAGGACCATCTCCTGAGGACTTATTCCCAACATCTGGAATAGGAATATTTTCAAGAGGATCATTTCCAGGAATTTCATCCTCGGAATCTGTAAACACCATCTGCCTTATTATCCTCCTAGATGGTTTCTTGGACGACTCACCCCTTTCCTCAATAATAGGTACTTCATTCTCTGCAACTTTCTGAAGAGATTCCCCTCTTTTCTTTTGCAAGCATAAGTTTTATCAATACTTTGACCGTCACGACGAATACGGCTTAAGGGAAGAGATAATCTCGAAGGTTGATTTCCCATGGTGGGCAACCCCTTTTCTTGTTCTTTAGGGAGATAACTTACAAGAGACCCACGAGCACTAGGGTTTGGATCAACGGGAGGATAGTTGTTCAAATCGACTCCCAGTGGTTGTCCTTGAGATGTTTCTACACCAGAAATCGCACCAGCAGTAGTTTGGGGTCGGACATGATCAGGGTTTCCTCTTTTTCTCTCTCGATTTTGCACAACTTCTCTCAATTCTCTGAGTATTTGATCTCGTGTTTGAACCATTTTTGGAATCTGAGAGAAAAATCAAACAAAGAAGATACAAGATTTTGTAGAAAGATTTGGGTGAGAGATGGTAAGTAACCATCTTCTATAAGAAACAAGTAAGTAATGTTTCAAAATATACCAGGAAAGAGAATATATAGGAGAAGGAAATAACTCCGTTAATTAGACAGGTACACTTGGCGGCTGAAAATGGTAGTTTCAATAAAACTTCCCAACTGCAAATTTGAAATTCAAATATTTTGGGAAAAGTCCCATAAATCACGTTGTGCATTTATACCAAAATAACCACTGATGAACAATACCTTTTATTAGAGACAAATTTAAGGAAAAAATCATTTCCAAAAATAATACACCACATCGAATCAAAGAAGAAGATATTTTCCATAAGCCCAAAAATGATCCTGAAGGATGTCTAGTATGATGAGTTTATTTCTGACAAGAATAAAGGGCCTCAGGCGTTTTGGTGTTGTAACCCAATGTTATACCACTTTTTTCAAAGAACACCACCATACAAAGTAAATGGATCAAAATCCTTTTTCCCATTTAAAATTCTTTTTGAGTGAAAGGAATCAGTAGGAGAACATTTAGCCAGTCGGTAGCTTTTGGTCCAAAACAAGGGTAGCTCTTTCTGAGAAGATCATAAAAAAATTCAAGCATTTAAAAGAATAGAGAATAGTTCACAACTGAATAGCTTTCACAAACAATGACAAGGCAACTTTTTTCGTCAAAGACTTTAAGTAAAAATACATCTTTCACATAGGAAAAATCATTTTGTTTGCAATTTGATCCACAATTGTTTTTAGGCAAGGGTTACATCAAAGATGTACTCAACTGAGACACAACAATAAAACAGAGATAAGCCAATGAAATAATTTTAAAAATGCAAAATGACTAATGCAAAATAATTAAGCTCAATAAGAAGTTGCAACACATCAAGAAAGAGAAATGATGAATATGGTGTTGCAATACTAATACCCACACTGCTCGAAAAGTACAGACACCCAAGGACTGTTTCAGGTAATTAAACCTTTGAAAGTCCAGAGCTTTGGTGAAAATATCAGCAATTTGATTCTCAGTGGTGACAAAAACAATGGTAACAACATTATTTTCAACCAAGTCTCTAATAAAATGGTGTTGAATATCAATGTTTTTTGTTCTGGAGTGTTGCACTAGGTTTTTAGAAATATTTATGGCACTAGAATTATCACAGTAAGCAGTAAGGACTTTTTCTTCAACCCCATAACCAACCAACATTTGTCTCATCCATAACATTTGGGAGCAACAGTTTCCTAATGCTATATACTTAGATTCAACAGTAGATAATGAAACACGATTCTATTTCTTGCTATAACAGGAAACCAGATTTTTCCAAGATCACTTGCCCAATCAGCATCACTAAAACCAGCCAAGTTATTGTTAATATCAAAAGAGTATAAGATACCAAGTTCAGTAGTCCCATTTATATAACGAATGATTCTTTTCATAACTTTCAAATGAGACTCTTTAGGACAAGACTTATATCCAGCACAAACACAAACACTGTAGCTAATATTAGGTCTGCTAGCAGTGAGATACAAAAGACTTCCTATCATACTCCTGTAAAGAGTAGGATCAATAGGAGTTCCACCCTCATCGTTGGACAATTTATCACTTGTCTCCATGGGAGTTTTCATGTGCTTTTTATTGTCCAGCCCAAATAGTTTGATAAGGTTCTTGGCATACTTATTCTGAGTGATAAATATCCCTTTGTCAAACTATTTAACTTGTAAACCAAGAAAATAGTTCAACTCACCTACCATGCTCATTTCAAACTCAGAAGACATATAACCAACAAATTCATCAAGCTTTTGTTTAGAAGTTGATCCAAACACTATGTCATCAACATAAATTTGAGCAATGGTGATGCCATTCTTAAATTTTTGGATGAATAGAGTTTTATCAACACTTCCCCTTTTATAACCTTTATTACACAGAAAGGTAGTCAACCTTTCATACAAGCCCCAGGAGCTTGCTTTCGCCCATATAGAGCCCTTTTCAGTTTAAAAACATGGTTGGGAAAATGGGGATTTTCAAAACCTTTGGATTGTTCAACAAACACTTCCACATTAAGAAAACCATTTAGGAAGGTACTTTTGACATCGATCTAAAACAATTTGATTTTAAGAACACAAGCAAAAGCAAGAAGGAGTCTTATGGACTCAAGCCTAGCCACATTGGTAAACGTTTCATCAAAGTCCACTCCTTCCACTTGACTGTACCTTGAGCCACTAGCCTAGCCTTATTTCTAGTTATTTAACCAAGTTCATCAGATTTATTTTTGAAAATCCACTTGGTTCCAATAACATTAGAAATTTTAGGCGTATGAATAAGATCCCACACATTGTTACTTTCAAATTGTTCCAGTTTCGATTGCATGACATTAACCCAATATTCATCAATAAAAGCTTCCTTAACATTTTTGGGTTCAGTGAGAGAAGTAAAACAGACAAAGAATACCAATTCCCTGTAGTTGACCTTCTCTTTACCTCTTGTTTTAATGCCATCTGATACTTGCCCAATTACTTGATCAACTGGATGGTTTTTCTTTATTCTGTTTGGTGGTTCTTTTCTGATTTGATTAAATATATCAAACTCAGTGGCTTCACCTGCATCTGATTTTGAGTCTGCTTCATCATCTGTCTCTGGTTTGGGATCAAATGTTGTAACATCGCCAGTTACACCTTCAGCAGTCCTGTTGAACTCATCTTTGACTGTTCCTTCTTTATCTTTATCATTGTATATTTCTGCAAAATCTTTAGTATCATCTACAACAAAATTTATAGATTCAATGATAGTTCGAGTTCTCATGTTGTAGACCCTATAAGCTCTGCTATTACCAGAATATCCGAGAACAATTCCCACATCACTTTTTGAATCAAACATACCAAGATGTTCTCTGTCATTTAGAATATAACAAACACATCCAAACACATGAAAATAATTGACATTGGGCTTCTTACCTTTCCAAATCTCATAGGGTGTCATGTTAGTACCAGGACGTAAATGAACCCTATTAATGATGTAGCATGCAGTGCTAACAACCTCAACTCACAGTATAGGAGAGATTTTCTTGGAGTTAATCATAACACATGCCATCTTTTGAAGAGACATATTCTTTCTTTCTACAACTTCTTTTCTTGTGGAGTAATGGGTACAGAAAACTCATGAAATATTCCAAGTTTTTCATAGAAATTAGAGAAATTAGCATTTTGAAATTCTCTACCGTGATCACTCCTGATTCTTCCAATATTGAAATCTTTTCATTTTTCAATCTAAGCACCAACATTTTGAAACAGTGAAAGTGTCAGATTTTTCTCTAATGAAATCTATCCAAGTGAATCTAGAAAAATCATCAACACACACAAACACATACTTCTTACCTCCTATGCTTTCGACCTGCATTGATCCCATCAGGTCCATATGCACAATTTCCAGACAATGTGATGAACTAAGGTGTTAAAACACCTTGTGTGCTTCCCTTTTTTGTTTTCACAGTTGACAAGGACCACATATACCATAATGATCTTTATTAAGTTTAGGAACTCCTAACACAACTCCTATTTTTAATAAGATTTAACATACCACAAAGTTCATGTGTCCTAACTTTTGGTGCCACAATTTAGTGTCACTTAAAGAGGATTTGTTGCACACAAGAGAGCTTTTGAAACACTGAACTTGTTCATGTATCAGACAACAGTTATCAGAGGATCTATTGCCTTTCAATATGCATTTGTCAGTTTTATCAAAGACCGCGCACTCATTTTTATCAAATCTCACAAGTAAATCATCATCACAAAGCTGACTAATGCTGATAAGAGTGGCTTTCAGTCCTTCAACATACAAAACATATTTGATAGAAGGAAGACCAGACACATTTAAGGTTCCTTTTCCAAAAACTTTACCTTTAGCACCATCACCAAAAGTCACCAATCCATTTTCATGTTTTTCAAAACCAGCCAATTTTTCCAATTCTCCAGTAATATGACGAGAACATCCACTTTTAAAATGAGGATTGTTTCTTTGCTGATGTTGGAACATCCACTGTTCCAATTCTTCCTAACCTAGATTTTCTTGGGTTTGTTTGAAAAATCAATTTTAAAATGAGGATTGTTTCTTCCCTTCAAAAAAAAAATGAGGATTGTTTCTTTGCTGATGTTGGAACACTTGAGATTGCACCCTTCCTTGCCTACAGTGATTCTGAATATGATAACACTTAGGTCTTACATGACTAGGACGATTGCAATAGTGACAAAGAGGAACAAAGCCATTGTTTCTTTTTCCAATATGACTGAATGAAGTTCCTTCTTTAACAAAAATTATTTTTGAGTTTTTATCTTTTTTAGCAAAGTTTTTATTAGAGTTAAAACAATATCCAATACCTGCACGATCATGATGGATTTTTCCTTGGAATAGGATTTCATCCAATCTCCCCTTACTAGTGTTCAGTTTTTTTGACAGAGACCATAATCTCACTGAGTTCTTTCTTTACTTTGACTACTTCTTCTTTTCTTTTTTGCTAGCCTTTCAAATTTAATTACCTCTTCTTTGAGTGAGTCTTTTTCAGCAGCAAGACACGCTACTTTTTTTTCAAGGTTCTCAGTTGTCTTGCAGACAATCAACCATTGCTCGAACGTCTTTTGGTAACTCCCTTCAGTTCTTCATTCCTTAAATCTTCATCTACTTTGGACTCATCCTCAGAACTTTCATTATCTGAATCGTTCTCTTCTGCAAGAAGTACAGAGTTTAGACATGTTTCAGCGATTGGAAAGTTAGAGTTATACCTGATTGGTGTTGTAACACCAGAAGTAGCACTGAGGTGTATTTTATTACAACCAACCTCTTCATTTGTGGCAGTGAAGGGAATTTGATTGCTCACATTTTATTCTTCTTCTTCATCATTTGGTTCATCATCGCTCTATGATGTGGTGAATTATTTTCCATTCTTTTTTTAGGGTATTTGCACATTCGGCTTGAATATGCCCAAAACCTCCACATTCCTTGCACTTTATGCCTTTACCACTATCATGTTGCTTTTTCTGAGTTCCATAATTCTTTCCAGCTCTGGGAAAATTGCCACATTTGTTTTCCTGTTTCAAGAATTTACCAAAACTCTTGGTAAGCAAGGCAAGTGATTCATGAATCTCCTTTCCTGTTTCAAGAGTTAACTCCTCTAATGTTTCAGCCTGAAAAATAATCTCCCTGCTTTTCTCCTTCTTGTAACTTGCTTCTTTGAGTTTCTCTTTCTTTGTCTCTTCAAGGTTCATTTCAAAAGTTTGAAGAGACCCTATTAATGCATCAAGTTTTATCTACGAAAGAACATTTGGTTCTTCAATAACAGTTGCTTTGTAAGCAAATCTTTCAGGAAGAGATCTTAGGACTTCCTTAACAAATTTAAAAAATAAAGTATTTTTTCCCTAAAGCAAAAGACCCATTAGCAATATCACAAAGTTTAGAGTTAAAATCACTAATGGTTTCGTTTTCATTCATGCGAAGATGCTCAAATTTAGAAGTGAGCAGTTGGAGTTTATACATTCTTACAGCTTCAATTCCTTCATAGGCAACTTGTAGGATGTCCCATGCGTATTCTGAGGTTTAACAGGTAGATATCAGTTTGAACTGATTTTCATCTACTGCACTAAAGATTGCATTGAGTTCCTTTGAGTTTGAGTTTGCTAACTGATCCTCAACAGTTGTCCATTCGGTTTTATTTTTTGGAACATCTTGACCATCAACAACGTGGGTAGGTGGTGTCCAGCCAGTTAGAATGAATTTCCAAGCACGTCCATCCATATATTTGATGAAGGCTCTCATTTTTGCTTTCCAATAAGAGAAATTTGTTCCGATGAGAAGAGGTGGTCGAGAAATGGAGCTTTCCTCACGATAGTTGTCCATGTTAGCAACATATATAGAAATAACAGGATCACACTAATAAGAATTAGTGGAAGGCTCTTGATGCCAATTGATAGAATATGTAAATTTAAACAGTTCAGATTCTTAAGGTGTTGTAAGTCAATATTGTAACATTGAACCAAACAACACATGCACATAGCAGAAATAGAAATAACACGATGATTTTTAATGTACTTAAATTCCCCAATCTTAATGCACGAGGCCACACCTAGAGAAGAAACAATCCAATATTAGAAAAGCAAAGATTATTACAAGTACAACTGGATTTGTGAAATAGCATAAAGACTACCTCTTTATCAATTCACCAACACTTGTATTAGACTAATCTCTTGATTGTATCTTCCACAATCTCAACCTTGTTGGAATCCCTCCAACTTCAAATCCTTGAACGGTTGAGTCGATCCACGTCGTAGATCTTCACCTTCTTCTCCCGAAGAATAGAAAAATAGAACAAATGGTTTCATTAAGAAGAACTTATATAGCTCGAAAGTGTTTTTCTTGATATCTTCTTCAAGGTGTTGAGCTCTCCTTTTATAGTGATCAAAACCGAATCTCTATGGCTAAAATCAAGAGATTTCGTGATTCCCAGATGGAGGTTACAACCTAAGAAAAGGAAGATAACACGAAATAATTATTTCCTTATGGGTGAGAACACATACATAAGGAAAGTGATTAAATAGCAATAAAATAGGCTGAATCAATCTAGATAAGACATCCAAGATTATCAGCAACCTTCTCATAATAAAAAATATGCCATAAACAAGAAGCAAAAAATATGGCAGAAAATCCGCCCAGATTCTGTGCTAACAGTGTTGCATCCCAGAGTTACAACACCAGACTTTGCACTGTGCTCAAAGACCAAATTTGTCATTAATGAAAAAAACATTAACAGATGGGGCTAGGGTTGCAAATGAACCAAGGGGCTCGCGAGCTATCCGGGTCTCGGTTAACAAAAATATTCATTCGAGATCGTTCGTCAAGCTGAACGAGCCGAACTCGAGCCTAAAATCTAAGCACGAACTTTTAATCAAGCCGAACTTGAGCCTACAGATATTTGGTTCGAAAGCTCATGAACATGTTCGTTTACAGGCTCGCGAACCTATGTTCGAGCTCGGCTCACAAACATGTTCGTTTACTAGCTAGCGAATGTAGGTTCAAGTTCGACTCATTTACAGGCTTGCGAGCCTAGGTTCGAGCTCATTTCGTTTACAGGCTCATGAGCCAAGGTTCAAGCTCGACCGTTTTCAGGCTCACAAGCCTAAGTTCGAGCTCGCGAACATATTAATCTACTTGTTCATGAGCCTGTCTTCGAAATGGGCTTGTTTGGTTGAGTTTGAGAGCATGTTCATTTATAAACTCGTGAGCCTATGTCCAAGCTCGTTTATTCTTACAAAAAACATTGAATAACCCTACAAAACCAAAATTAAATAATTTCAATAGTATAATATATATATATATATAACTTCTAATAAACCAAATCAAACTAATTATCTATATAAAAGCAAAAATATAATACCAATCATATATACTAAAACAAAAAATAAAGTTAACACATGTCACCACCTCATTTATCTTGGACATGTGTCAACTTCTCATTCTTTCAATCCCACATGACTGCTTCACATTTATCGATGTGGCATTCTATGTACAAATTTAAAAGATAATAAATAATCAAAAAATTCGGATACATATTTGAAATTTATTTCTTTTAATATTTACATATTAAATAGATTGTAAAAAAACAAGCAACAAAGAAAAATAATTGACATTGATGATTTTTTAATAATCGAGAATATAAAGAAAAAATAATCCAACTCTAATTTTGTACACAACTCACAATTAGTTTCGAAATGTCAATGTCGAGCCATTCATCTCCTTTGTATATTTTTATTTACAAATATTCTATTAGTTCAACATATATATATATATATATATTTATAGAAGATATTCCCTCATTTGAATTGATAATAAATTTCGAATTTAGAAGATAACAAATTAAAATACAAATAATCCGAATATGAGTTTTCTATCTATGTTATTTTTAAATTAGTTACTTTTTCAAGTTTAAATGTTATATTTGTAGGTCCCAAGGGGTGATGTGTAAGGTTTAGAAGGGGAGGTTGAATAAACTTTACCAACTTTTCGATTTTAGTCCTTTTAAAATATATTCAGATTTAACTCAAATGAGGTAAGTCCTTGAGGGATAGCTAGGTTGGCTTACACAACAAAGTTACCCACTCAACAGACTCGACTGAGCTATTGATAGTATAATTTAGCTTTTTTCAGCTAACACTTAGATATTCAGTTGATTTGATTTTGTTAACGAAAGACTTTTCACTCTTATAATTTTAAACAAATTTTTCAACACTTATTTTAGCAATAGTTATTATTAGCAGATTTAAGCAAATTTAACTTATCAGTAAATATAAAATAAATGCAAGAAGTAAAGTATGTTGAAAAGTAAATAGACACAAACAATTATAATGGTTCGAGGATGGGGTAATTCCTCTAATACACTCTTCTCCAACTCGTGGAGGAATCCACTAAGTAACTTTAGTTTGGTTACAAAGCAGTTAAACAGTCCGAATCAACTTTGATCACACAACCTGCTGCTCCTAGGACTCAGCTTCTTCACAAGACAGTTGTCCTGTTACTTCAGCCTCCTTCAAACACTTGGACTTGATCACTTAGCCCTCCAACAAAGCACCGATTCGATCTGGAACCTCACTACTTCTCCTTCAACCTTGGAGAGTAGACCCCTTTGTTCTTGAAAACCATTTTCCTCTTCAACTGATGAAGTAGTCTTTCCTTCACTGAGTGTGTTGGATTAATTTTGTTCGAAGTTAGGCTTGAGGATTTCTTTGAAAAGCTTGAGAGATGTTTGCAGGTTATTGCTTGATTGCTTGTATGCTTGTGCTAAACTCGGTAACTTTCTCTTACTTGCTTCCTTAGCCTTTTATAGTGCACATTTGAAAATATGTTCGTTAAAGAGATAGACATAATTTTCAAATCACACTCGTAGGTTGTTGGCTTGTCTTATCTTGCGGCATTGATGTAGATCGTACCATGAATTAATTGCTTTGCAGTACTTCCTTAATCTCTACAGGTTATCAGGTACATCTCATTGGTTCCTTGCTTTTTGCACTCTTTCAGCAAAAACTTTATTGCAGGCAGTCTGACACATACCTAGTTTCAGCAAAACCTTGACTTGTATTGACAACGGATCTCTTTCAGCTTTCTTCAAGTCTTTTTTGTTGCATACCCCCTTGACATTCGATTCCAATCATTTTAGAATGACTTAGTTGTCAGTCAGGTGACTGAGACAGCTTTCCTGTCACTTGACTGAGTCTTCACTTCACTTCACTCAGCTGACATACAGATGAGTCTTCACTTCAATCTTCAGTTCGAGTCTTGTAATATTCAACTTAGTTGACTTCAGCTCAGCTTAAACATCCCTATCTATTACAAGTTGAATTACATAGAAAATATGGTGCCAACTTCCTAATCTAAGTTTTACATGGTATCATCAAAATCTATACATAAATTTTCCCAGCAATATTATATGCATAAAAATATAGAAAACGAGCAAGGGACAAAAATAAAAAGATTTCATTTGTTCAAAATATATATTGTTTATCGAATATATTCTCTTTTGAATTAATAATGTATTTTTAAATTTAAAAGATAACAAATAATTCAAAAATCAAGGATTTTATCTACGCTATTTTTTGAAATTTATTTTTGAACAAATCACATGTAATACATGGGTGTTGCTCTAGTTGAGGCATATTTAAAAAAAAGTGTTGGTTTTGGATATTTTTAAATTTATTTAGTTTTGTTAAAATTAAATTATTTTAAAAAATCAAATAGTTTGGTGAGAACTAAAAACTATTTAGTCTTAAAAAACCAACAAAACTCGTCTATCATATGTGAGTTACCTAGTATTAATTATAGATTTAGACTTAATAATTAATATAAATATCAACTAGGGGCGTCAATTTGTGACACGACACGATAACCCGACACGAATCTAACACGAATTTAGCAGGTACAGGTACAACCCTTAACAGGTTCGGTTCAAAATCAAGTCGGACACGGTTAACACGGAAAATAAATAGGTCAGGTCGGGTCGACCCGCGGGTCGACACGATTGACTTGTGATATATTATTTAATATTTTGTGATGTTTTAGTTGGTTATATGATGATGGAAAATTATTATATGCATTTTTTTAATAAATTTAATATTTAATGTATTTTTTATTTGTAATTTTCATTTTTTCTGATTTTTTTAATATTTTTTTTCGTGTCAAGTTTAAATTATACAGGTTTTTCGTGTCGTGTCGGGTTACCCGTGTTATAAACGGGTCGTGTTCGGGTCGTTTATCTTGACACGAATAATTAAACGGGTCGGGTTCGGGTTCGTGTTAGACCTATAATACCTGTGTTAAAACACGACCCGCGAACACGAAACACGACACGGTTGACACCCCTAATATCAACTAGTACTATTTTATCATAAAGTCATAGCATATTACAAATTTTTAAACACCACATATAAATTTTAAAATATTAATGTTATTAATAATTATCCAGAACTAAAATTTACTAGTTTAATTATGATTCTAAAAACGTATGACAATCTCATTTATGGTTTGCTTTTTAGTAATACGTAAATTTTTACCTAACTCTTACATATGCATTTGATTTTTACTTTTGTATTGCTACAACAAATGATTTAGTCTTAATATGAAATTTGATTATGAAAAGGACAATTTAGCATATATATTAAGCTTTAACGAACTCGAGCTCGATCTTTAATGAGCTCGAGTTTGCTTTGACGAGCTTGAATTCGATCTCAAGCATATAATGAGCCTTTTACGAGCCGAGCTCGAGCTAAGCTCGTTAAAATTTAAACCAGCCTTTAACGAGTCGAGCTTGTTTAAGCTTAAACGAGTCTTGAATGAGCCTTGAACCAGCCGAGCTCGAGCTAAGCTCGTTTAAGTTTAAACGAACCTTTTACGAGCCGGACTCGAGCTAGGCTCGTCGAATATGTTAAACGAGGTTTTTACGAGCCGAGCTCGAACTGTTCGCGAACTAAATAATTTTTAAACGAGCCGCGCTCGAACTCAATTAGAAAAACTCGTATTGAACTCGAACCGAACTCGAACCGATCTTAAAACTAAACGAACCGAACTCAAGCATATTCCTATTCGACTTGGTTGAGCTCGTTTGCACCCCTAGATGGGGGCAATCTGTGGTCTTAAACTACTCCTCAAAAAAGCTAAGGAATTTGAGAATAGTACTAAATTAAATTCATGTACGTACTTTTTGGTATACTGATTTCGATTTCAATTATCATGCAGAATAAATATATTCTTGATGTAACATTGATTAATTAGATTGACCATTCGTGATCGGACCTTGCAATTGCGTGGCAATATTCAATTAAGTAAGGCTCTCATTCAATCTAACTGGAATTTTAGATAAAAGTGGCAAAAATTGTGGCGTGTATTTTCACATTATTACTTTTAAAAGATAATGACCGAAAGTTAGTGGGGTTAATGTTAAAAACCAGAAATATCCAAGCATATTGTCGAGCAGAATAAAAGAATGGAATGAATGACCTCATTCATTGTATTGAAGAAATTGATAACAAAGTATGTACAATAAATGTTTAGTTAATGAGTACACCTATTTATACACGTGCAAAAGGACGAAAACTATATCAGCAAAAGGAATAAAATCAGCTGAAATCCATGTTTGTTGGAACAATTTTCTCTACAGTGAGGTGGGATTCTTTATGTACAATTCCCACTACTACAAAAATCCTAATAGACACGGTTTTAAACCGGTGTCTATTAGTAAAACAACCGGTGTTAAAGCCACTGGTGTTAAAAGTCTGAACTTTTGACACGGTTTAAAACCGGTGTCGTTTCCTTGAAAGACACGGTTTTAAACCGGTGTCTATTAGTAAAACAACGGTGTTAAAGCCACTTTGGTGTTAAAACTGAACTTTTGACAGGGTTAAAACCGTGTCGTTTCCTTAAAAGACACCGGGTTTAAATCGGTGTCTATTAGTAAAACAACCGGTGTTAAAGCCACTGGTGTTAAAAGTCTGAACTTTTTGACACCGGTTGAATGACACCGGTTTTAAACCAGTGTCGTAGATATAAAATATCCGCTTTCAAAGGCCCTGATGTTAAAAGTTTATGTATTTGACACGGTTTGAAACCGGTGTCTTTTGATGAATAGACGCCGTATCAAAACACCGTTAAAATCGGTGTCATTTCATCTAAAGACACCAGTCCAAATATGCAAAACATCCATACAAATAAACAACATTCATTATAAACTCCCATTCTAGCAACCATCATAAGTTCATTACCAATTAAACATGAAATCCATTAATACTAAAGTCACCAATAGCCAAAATCCAACAAAAAGTACTAGTAGCGAAGTTTCCTTTCGATAAAACAACTATAAATTCATAATCCAATTAATTCCAATATTAACCAACAAAAAGACTATATAATTCAACTAAATGCAACAAAATCCATATGATCAAAACCATTTTCACACACTTGTTTTCTTTAACCATGTTCTTTCTCACACCTTGGCCTCCACACTTGATGTTGCTGCTTTTGACTTGTTGAGGCATGCATAGGTCCATTCATTGGTGCCCCATTTTTGACATTTATTATCCACGCCTTTGTTCTGAGACTTGTGATGTGTTTGCAAAGGTGTTGTTTGCTCTCTCTGGGCGATCGTTGAACAAAGAGCTCCAGTTGATCAATCTCGACTTATCGGACATAATTCTGTTTATGTTTACAGCACATGTATCTTCTATATGTTTTTCTGCAACAGCCCTAACACCTTAAAAAGAAAAAAAAAATCAAAAGGGGGAGTTCCATCGACAAGTATTTTTCCATCAGTCATTCAATTTACTTATTATGTAAACCAAACATGAAACATGAGATAAAAGCAACCTCTTTAAAAACTGGTTTGAATGTAACTCATTTCACACATAGTCTTTGATGGTCACAGAAGCATGAATGCATTACTCATCTTTCTGACAGATTGTTCAAATTATTAAAGATTTCAATAGCTTAACTCCACAAAATTTAGTTGAGGTGTTCACATATTCTTTCACATGAGGTTACTTCTTGAGTAGGAGTATTACCTTTTTACATGCCCAAAAGCCTGAAAATTTCTTCAGACAACAAAAACAGAGGTTATTCCTGAACAAGGTTGAAAGAACAGCCATTTCAGAATCCAATGATTAAGTTAATGCATCTTAGGAAGCTTCTTAAAGAGCAATTTCTAGCAAACCAATTATTATTTACTTAGAGATTGTACTATAGGGTTTGTTGCCACACATACATTTACTTAGGCCAACTATGCAGCAAAATATTAGACTAAATGGATGATTTCAAACAGGAACAGAAGAGAAAGGGTCTACCAGTTGGTTGTCACGGTTGTGATGAAAAACTGGGAACCATTGGTGTCAGGCCCAACATTTGCCATTGACAAAAGCCCTGAAAATTATACAGATTAAAGGGTTTATATTTAGTGAATAGAACTTTACAACCCAATTGCTTGGGTGTATAATTTTCTTTTGTTTTCTTTCTCTCTTCTCTTTTTATTTTTTAATGTTGATTTTTCTTTTACTCATGGAATTGGACTGTGGGAGAAGATAGGCAATAGCAGCAGTAGTACCAGGTCCAATATGTTTGATTTCTTTTTGTTTTATCATGATACACTCTTTCGCAAATGAATACCTACATGAAACACGCTGTGATACCATTTTTATAAATTCACTAAACAAGATTACCTTGCAACCGTTTATAGTTTTTGCAGCCACATCAACAAGCTTCTTTTTTCCTAGTAAAGTCAGAAGAGCTGTATAAGTGCTCAAACCTGGCCTCAAACCTGCATTTGTCATGGATTTGTAGAGCTTCATTGCAGCATCCACTTGTTCAGAAGCAGAATGCATCTCCAACATCACATTTTTATGAACTTGTGATGGATTCTGTATATCTCAATCTCATTAGTTTTGACTTTTTTTTTATTTATTCATCAAATTTTGGCTTAATTGTTGTAACATGAGGAAACATAGAGCAAGTGATCTGAGTCGGTTTTTCCGTAGGAAAATCGTGAATGTAATCATTTCAGCAAATTTACTCTGTTGAACCTGTTTCTCTTCTAGCAATTACCATATGTAATAAAATGCAGAGATGTAGAAGTAAAAAAGATGAATGGAGAAAAAACAAATGCATTCCTGGAATAATTTATTCAAGATATCAACTGAACTCTATTCAGCCTATAACAGCTCTCATCACTTATTTCTCTTTCAAAGAAAACTCTTGAATGCTCCTATAAAAGCTCTCAAATCAATAGAAGAAACCAACGGCACCATGAGAACACTTGCACAATATTTCAGTGGAGATATCATCACTTATTTCTCTTTCAAAGGAAAGTCCAAATTCAAGTCCCAGTACTAGTATTAAAAAGAAAAACTAGCTGATGAATTAGCGTAAAGAACATAAGAAATAAATTGAATCCACAGAACTTTCTCATTTCTTCATGTCGTTAAGTCATAAACTTACCTCCAGTTCAGGCCCAAAACAAGCACCATAGACCAAAATCCTTTTAGGAACACAACCACGAATGACACACCTGAAAACATACAAAACATCAGTTCCTTAGCTTCATTCCAGTCCCATTACTTCAAATTTTATTGCACAATGTAAAGAATGAATAAGAAAAGTTCAATAACTAATCATATACATTGATGCTACTTCAAAACAGTCAACTCATCTAAATAGGAATATATAAGCTTTTATTTGTTTGACCAGTGATTTGGGAAATGATGGACCATCTTACGGCTGAAAGAACAGAAATTGGATAGCTTTTACACATTCTATTACCATTATGAACACTACAACAATACTAGATTACCCTACAAGATTTATCTATTAATAGTTGACGCTCATCACAGCTACTTTTAATCGTCTTTTGCGGCACTATATTACAACCAGAAAGAATATAATCCTTAGGAAATTAAAGATAGAAGGTAATACAGCACTCAAGAAGCCATACTCAAGCATATGCATATATATATATATATGATTCATATCACATCCTACTATTTTTCAAATGAAAGAAGACAACTCCTTCTGGCTTTAGTATAATCTTAGGAGTTTACCATATGCAGCTGTCAGGTTACCTTGAGTTTAGGAGAAACATAGTTTAAATTTCCATTCATTTAAAAAAAAACTCTTAAATATTCAACTGACTCAACTTCATACTGAAGATCATAGTGAATAAAAAATGCGTATAATATCTAGAAGAGAGGTAAAATTGAGTGCAAAGGTCATAATCTCAAAAACCTCTTCATGTATGGCATTGGCACCAGCATGTGTACCATTTCCGCCCAGCACAAAGAGCATATTGATCCCTCTTTCCTATCATCAAATTCATAAATTCAATATCAAAACAACCATAACATCACACAACACATAAAGGGTGGCAGCCAGAACAAGGAAAAATACCTCCATACTGTCCACAATTTCACTAATTGTAGGTCCTCCACGCGAGACTCCTAGCAAGCTTCCTCCTGAGAGATGGATATTTTGAACCACTTTCCTAGATAACTGAGACAACATTTCAAATTACACTAAGTCTTATCAGCATACAAAAGGAAGGTAAATGTTTCCAGCAAAGTTATCAAATCTGTGACAAAGAAGCCATATCCAATCTAATTACTTGCACGATTCATTGAGAAAAGAATATGAGCTACACATGTATCTAAAGTTAAGATAGAGCGAGAGAAGGAGGAGAGCAAGAGAAGGCTTTAATAACAAAAAATAATTTAAGAAAAAAAGTCAAAAAAGTAACCTCATCAAAATTTGAACAAAAACAGCCCTCTGACTTTGATTAAATCCCAATACTCGCAAATATCGACCTTCACCCTCCAGCAAAGGAATTTTTTTCTAAAGTGCCTGCTTATGAAAATTGAACAACAGGAAAATAGTTAGATGGCATTGATGCACTCGTCCAATCAACTGATGAACAATAAGCATTTAATCATACCACGAGCTTTAATCTTAACCTTTAGAAGGTATTGTCCCCACCCCTCCTCATTCCCTCCATCTTTATTTGAGACATATGCCCTCCAAACCCCCTCCCACCAAACATCCTAGAATATTAATTTACCTATCAATTGCAGTATCATCATAATGAATTTGACAAGATTTTACTAATTCATTGTTATCATCAGCAAATAACACCTTTGAGCCATACTTTATGATGCCATCTAGTTCTTTGCATCCAAATCGAAGTAACTCATCACAAGAAACTTCGAAAAAAACAGACAGGCATTTCACTCCTTTCAAGTTTCAATAAAACAGAATAGCAACAAAAAAGCCCTAAAAATGTTCAACATATATACAAGAAAGGAACCCCAGATACCAAGATCAAACCTTTTTCCCCAAGAAAAGAGGACATTTTCAAGGACCCGTAGTTTATGAAGAAAACCCACTTGTAAATAAATCAAGCACCTGAAGTGCAGAAATTGAATAAATATATCACCAGAAAAATCTACTTTCAAAAGTTCACGACTTGAGATAACAACACAAATCCAGCTCTCTTAATTACAAGAAATAATAAACAACGCAAGCCCAGTTGCCACAAAGAAAAATTCTCCACCAAAATTAAATTCCTCCCTTTATCCACAAAAAAAATAAAAAAATAGAAGAAAAAAGAAAAAAAAATCTTTAACTGGCTATATATAACAAAATAATCACAAAATAAACAAGATCTTCGTATTTAACAAAAAAGGAAGAAAATAGATCGGCAAATTGGAAATGCAAGGGACTGTTTACCTCTCTCGGCTGGCGGTGTCCCAAATCTGAGCTTCGACAACCTTATCGTCAACTTGAATGGACCGCGTCACGAACTCAACACCGATCGTCAATTTCGACTGCTGGCTGAATTCATTTTTCGTGAACCGAGACAAGAGATTGGATTTTCCGACGCCGGAATCGCCTTAACTACCACTAAACAAAATGCCCAGTAATCAAAATCCATAAGCACTAAACATGCCATTTAGACAAAATAAATCTAACCCTATGACCTTAACCACCGAAACCGTACAAGGTACACCCCTGCCTCTTCAAAGCATAAACGACATCCATGGCGGTGATGGTTTTCCGGCGAGCGTGCTCAGTGTATATGACGGTGTCACGGATGACGTTTTGATGGCAGTGGTGGTGCCGCCGTCCGCGGCGGAGGAGTGGTGGGTGGCGAAGTCGAGTTCTGTCGTGGTGGTGTTTTGGGAGATGGAGAAACAGGAGAGGTGAGAGATGGAGCGATTGGTTTGAGTAGGGAGAAATGATGAACTTTAATTTTAACGTGACCTAATCAATTAGGAGCCCCAACGACACCGGTGTCTAAAGATCTGGTGTTAAAAAATAAAGACACCGGTTCTATAACCGGTGTCAAAAAATCTGGTGTCTAATCTAAATAAATTTATATAAATAGACACCGGTTTTGAAATCCGATGCGAAAACCGGTGTCTATTTGGGAAATGTTTTTACAATAGACACCGGTTCTAGGAAACCGGTGTTGTTTATCAAACGACAGCACTGATTAGACACCGGTTTCTTACAAAACCGGTGTTAAAAAGGAAAAGACACCAGTAAAGTCATAAAACCGGTGTCTTTTTGGTGGTGTCTATCAGCCAGTTTTTTCTTGTAGTGTCCTTTGTTGAAGTCATCATCTTGCAGTCCATCTGTGTGTTCTCTTTTTCTTTTGATTTATTAGACTCCTCCTCAAGATGGGTATAGATATTTATAAGGGGAAATTTTTTAACTAACCATTATGGATAGTGGGTATTCTTTTCTACCCACCAACTTAATAATACTCTTTTTTATCCAATTTGACCAAACTGCCCCTCCTTTAATTTGGGAATTTTGAATTTTAAAACTGATGTAATTATTGTTTTTCTTGAAAACCGTGTACACTTCCCCCCAAATACACACACTATATATCATGTCCAAATCATATCATATCGTGCCAAAAATTGTGCCCCTATTTAATATCGTGCATGCCCATAACATTTTGAAACCTGTGTGCATTAATAACACATATTACCATATCGTGCATGCATTAAACCATTGAGCATGCATATCGTGCATGCATTAAACCATATCTAGCATGCATATGTATATATCGTGCATGCATTAAACTACCAAAACATATATAACCATGCATATGTATATATCGTGCATGCATTAAACCACCAAAACATATATGACCATGCATATCGTGCATGCATAAAACATTTATAACCATGCATATCGTGCCTTCATTAACCATATCGTGCATGCATAAAACATATATAACCATGCATATCGTGCCTGCATTAACCATATCGTGCCGGCATAATTGCATATCGTGCATGCATTAAATCATATTGTGCATGCATATCGTGCATTGTATATGGGCATGCATTGTATATCGTGTACACTCCACTCTAAATACACACACCCTTATAATATATATCGTGTTATATCGTGCCCATATCGTATCACCCCCCAATTGTTTAATAAATCTGAAAAATTATCTATTAATTTTAAAAATTATTTCAATAAACTTTAAAAAAATTTGTAATTTATTAAAAAATATTAAAAAAATCCACAAAATTATTTTAAAATATAAATAGTAAAATATAAAAAAAACACGATAGTATGTTTTAGAAATGAAAAAAGAATCAAAGTTATTTTAAAATAAAAAATTTACAAAAAAATAAATATGAAAATTAAAAAAAACACTTTTTTAAATATTTTCCATTATTTAAACTATGGAAATTTGTTTAAAAGTCTCGAATATTGTTCAAAAATATGAAAAATGGATTAAAAAATAAAAATTGTTGAAGGCTTTTGAAAAATTTTACCAAAAAGTCAGATTTTTTATAAATTCAAAAAATGAGTAGAGAGAGAAAAAAAATAAAGAGATATGACCCCACCTACTTTTGTATTTAAAGTGTAAGGGTATTTGGGTAAAAGAACCACAAAAGTGGGTAGAAAACTTAGTTTTTTATCTTACATGTCAAAAAAAGTCTTTGCCTATCTCAAATGGTTATTTCCCACAATTTGCTCTATTTATAATGCCCATCTTGGACAATAAGAAATGAATAGGTCTGGAAGCTGGAACTTTGAAGGCATGTGCATTATTCTGAGTCTTTGTGTGATCACTTATTTTCGAATACAATGACAGTCTATCTCGATATGTTTCGTTCTTTCATGAAAGATGAGATTTTTAATGAGATAGATTGCTGACTGATTATCACAATAAACTGTAGTTGGTTCTTGTCATTTTACTTTAAAGTCCTTAAGCAAGTTTGCTATCCATAGCATCTCACTACATGTTTGAGACTGTAATTTGTTTCTTTGTTCTCCAACTAATCATGGAATCACCTAAAAAAAATCAGTACCCTGTAGTTGATTTTCTTGTTTCTGGACATGAAACTCAATCTGAGTCACTGTATCCTTTAAGAAAGAGAGATGATTGAGACGAATAAAAAAGGCATTGCCCTATAGATCCTTTTAAATATCATAGAACACAATAGGCAGAATCTAAATGTATTTGTTCAGGCTTATCCTTGAACTGACTTAATATATTGACAGCATAAGTGATATCATGTCTAGTGATTGATAGATAGATTAGTCTTCCAACTAATCTTTTCTTTAACTAGTGATATCTTTGAGATGTTCCTCTAACAAATGACACAATTTATTATTTTGTTCGATTGGAGTATTAGAAACTTTACACCCTAGTATTCCTGCATCATTTAGAATATCTAGAGCGTATTTTCTTTGGTTGAGATGAATGCCTTTTTCAGATCTTGCAATTTCAATTCCAAGGAAAAATTTAAATTCTCCCAAGTCTCTGACTCTAAACTGAGAGTGAAGGAAAGTGTTAGGAAATTTATTTTATAGATTTTGATGAATGCCATGTAAAACTTAGACTAGAAAGTTGGCACCCCATTTTCCTTGTAATTCTTATTGTAATAGATAGGGCTGAATAAGCTGAGTCAAGTCAGCTATGCCTGGAAATACAAGAAGTCAACTGAAGATGTGAAGTGAAGACTCCGCTGAGGAACAACTGAGTATGGCCAAGGAAGAAGATCAAGGACTCGACTAAAGACGTATCAGCTGAGGAACAGCTGTGTGAAGAGTCAGTTAAGTCAACCCTAGAAGCCATGTCACAAGTTGAAGTGACAGATGAGTCTTTCAATCATTGGAGCAGACTCAAGTCACCTGGGGAAAAGGCAGCTGCAAAGAGGAATTAACTGAAAATGATCGGTGCACAAAAGTCAAGAATATTACTTAAATAAGTAATACTTCCTGCCATGTCTTAAAGTGCTCAGTCCTAGAAGCATGCAAAAGGAATAAACCAAAGGGAAGCACTGCACCTCGTGTCAGATTCTGAAAAGCTGAACATTCATTTAATACGAGGAAAGGTCTACATCTCAAGATTGAAGACCAAGAAAAGACAAGCCAATGAGCATAAGTGACTTTTGAAAATCAACCTATCTCTTCAACGGGCAGATTTTTAAAAGTTCACTATAAAAGGCTGAGGAATCACTTTGAGAAAAGGTTACGTTGCACACCTGAGATAACAAGCAACATTCATACTGTAACCTGCAAAATATTCTCGAATGAAATCGATCCAACACTAAGCTGTGAAGTAAAGACAACTTCAAACTGTTGAAGAGGAAACTTTTGAAGAATCAAAAGGGGTCTACTTTCCAAGGAGGATTGTAGGAAGGTTCAAGGTCGAACCAATCTCAATTTATTGGAGGGCTTCGTGATCAAATCCAAAAAGCTTGAGAAAGTGAGCTGAAGTAGCAAGGCAGCCGCCCTGTGAACAAGCTGAGTCGGACGAGAAGCCAGTTGTGTGACCGAGGCATCTCCAGACTAAGTCCAAGGAGCAAGTCAGCTGCATGATCAAGACTTGTCTCTAGACTGATAACCACTTTGTACTCTGATCATTACTTAGTGGATTCCTCCAAGAGTTGGAGAAGAGAGGAGTAGAATAATTACCCCATCTTCGAACCTCTATAAAATTTACTTGTGTCATTTACATTTCAGCATATTTACATTCCTGCACACATATTTTATATCTGCTGATAATTTGCTATCCAACTGATAAATAACAAAGTGCTAAAATCAAGTGTTTAAAACAAAGTTAAATCAAATTCAAGGGTGTTAAGTCTTCCGCTGAAAAACTCATCACAGCCAAGTTAAGGTTTAGTCTAAACAGCTGAGTTATTCTATCAACAGCTCTTTCGAGTCTGTTGAGTGGCTAACTCTGCTGATTAACTAACTTAGTTGTCCCTCAAGGACTTAGCTGTGTAATTACCTCTGTATTATTTTAAAAGGACTAAAATCGAAAAGTTGGTAAGGTTTATTCAACCCCCCCATTCTAAACCTTACTCACACCCCTTGGGACCTACAAGTGGTATCAGAGCGGTTGGTTCATTGAACCTTCCACACTGGTTACTGAATTAGATCTCCAATCTTTCAAAGAAGTTTTTAACACTTGCTCTTTCAAAAATCATCTCTTTTATTCAGCAAAGTTATTATCATGGAAACAAATTTGACACGCATTCCTATGTTCACTATTGAGGAGTTTGATGACTGGAAAATTCGTATGCAGGCTCATCTATCTACTTTACATGACGAAATGTGGCTAGTGATAGAGGATGGGCCACTGCAAATATTGAAAGTAAACACAGCATCAAGGAGAGCAGCTGCAGCTGAAGGAGAAGAAGTTGTGGCTGAGGCAAGACCAGCCTTAGTTGAAAAACCAAGGACTTAATGGACCAATGATGACAGAAAGAGATACAACTTGGACAATGTGGCCAAGGATATTCTCTACAAGACTCTGGACAAAGCAATGTTCAATAAAGTCAAGTCATGCAAAACAACAAAAGAAATCTGGAATAAACTAACTTTAATTTGTGAAGGATCAGAACAAATTAAAGAAAACAAATTATCTGTTGTTGTGCAAAAGTTTGAAAACTTTAAAATGCTTGCAAGTGAGACAATGGATCAGCTGGATGCTAGATTCACTGAAATTACAAATGAGCTCTCAGCACTTGGAAAGGAATACACACAAAAGGAGATGTGTATGAAGATCCTAAGGAGTCTCCCAGTTGAATGGGAAATGAAGACCATGGCTCTAAGGCACTCGATGGACCTATCAAAAACATCTAATCATGAGCTATTCTCAGACCTCAAAGCTTATGAATTTGAGCTGAGAAGAAAAGATCAAGAGGAGTCAGCTGTACCCAAAACAGCTGCACTTATAGTCAAGAATGGGAAGAGAGCTGAGATCAAGGAAGCCATTGACCAGGAGGAAATTGCCCTAATGGTTAAAAGATTCAACAAGTTCTTCAACAAGAACTACAAAAGAAACAAAGGCGAATCCTCCAGAGACATTTAGCTCCCTCCAAGTCAAGGAAGATAGGCCACCCAAGAGAGAGTGAGCATCAAAAGGTTGAATATCGAGAGTGATAACCCAAGAACGGAAAAGAGCGATCAAAGAGTTGAGAACTGTGTTGGAACGTAGACAACCACGACACTTTGCTATTGACTGTCCATATCCAGTAGTCAATAAATACAGAAATGAAGAAGAAAGAAGAGTCATCAGAGAAAGTAGACAGGAAAAGAAAAAGGTTGTGTTGGGTCAGCAGAGGCCGAGACAAAGACTAAGTCTAACGAAACAAGAGACTCAGAGAGTATTGAAGTCGACTACTCAAGTGATTGAAGAAGAAGTAATGATGATCTGTCTAATGGCTAAAGAACAAGATCAACCCGATCAAGAAGATGAGGTACACTCTAACTCATCTCACTCAGATTCTAGTGATAGTGATTGTGACACACACACTTCATCACCCACTGATCTTTATGATTCATTAGGCAAAATGATGAAAGACTTTGAGCACATTAAATCCTCACACACACACTATTAAACGAGGAAAACATCCAGCTCAAAAGCCAAAACTCACAGTTGACTAAGGAGCTGAGTACCCTGAGCCACATAGCTGATGAGAACAAAGACCTGAAGGCTGAAAATGATAAACTAATAGCAGAGATAGCAGCTATAGAAAACAGGGAAAATTATCTCAAAAATGTGATTGCATCATTTACAAAGGCATCTAAATCATTGGATGACCTTATTATGAGCCAAAAAGAGTGTGGAGATAAGACAGGCATAGGATTCAATTCCTTTGTACACAGTCAAACTCCCAGAGTGATTTTGGAAAAAGGATCTTCTAGTAATGAAGCATCTCAAAAATCCAAGACACCAAATGTTGCACCCACATTCACTCCAAAGCACGATCACAAACAAACTGGCCTTGGATATAAAGGAAAATGAAAACAGCCAGTTGAGTATGATGAGAGGAGAGCTGAGAAGAAATCCAACAGAGTTCCTCAGCAAACTCCAAATAGGAAGTACTATGTGAAGAATAAACAAAGCTACCAAAAACCCTAGAAGTTTTATCAAAGAAACACATATGATGGGAATGGTAGAAACTACCCAAGCCAAGCTGATTGGAATAATGTGAAATATCAGCAAAGACCTATGGAATATAAGCCCAAATGGCAAAGGCCTAGAACTCAGCAAAGGTCATTCCAAAGGCAAAAGAGCTATCATCGGCACACATATGCACCCAGGCACTACACTCAGAAATATCACAACTATCTAAAGAAGGCAATTGCTAAAATGCATACACAGGCATACAGACAAAAGAGACAGTTGTATGAACCTAAAGCACCCAAGCAATTTTCCAAAGTGAGTTATGATTATGGCACAGATAGATGGCAACCTCTTAGAGTCAGATCATTTGGCTATAGGTTGGTTGGATCATCTTACAGCACGAACCCCTCTGGACCCAGGCAAGTATGGGTACCTAAAAACTAATTTCCTTGATTGCAGGTTCAAGGAATAGCTGAGTGCCAAGGAACCTGGTACATGGATAGTGGCTGTTCCAGACACATGACAGGAAACAATAAAAATCATATTTGGAGGAAATGAAGCTCCAGGGGAAATAAGAGGCATTGGATCCATCAAGAAAATCACAGATGTTGCATATGTTGAAGGCCTCAACTTCAACCTGTTAAGCATCAGCCAACTCTGTGACAAAGGGCTATAATGTTGGATTCAATATGAGAGTGTGTCAAATTAAAGATACCGAATCAAATGAAATAGTGCTGCAAGGATCCAGACAAAAGAACATGTATGTGGTAGACTGGTCGACTACCACACCAAGCACTTGTCTGTTAGCAAAGAGTACAGCCGAATCAAGTTGGTTGTGGCACAAAAAGTTGAGTCATCTGAACTTCAAGACAATCAACAAGCTTGCAAGGAGTCATCTTGTAGAAGGACTGCCAGACTCAGTGTACAAGAAGAAAAGTATTTGTGATGCATGCCAGATAGGAAAGCAGATCAAATAATCATTCAAAGAGAAGTCTAGTCCATCTTCAACAAGGATACTACATCTGTTGCATATGGATTTATTTGGCCCTGTTGACCATCCAGCATAAGTGGAAAGAAATACACTTTAGTGGTGGTGGATGATTATTCAAGATA
Source organism: Rehmannia glutinosa (assembly GCA_016081115.2). NCBI lineage: Eukaryota > Viridiplantae > Streptophyta > Magnoliopsida > Lamiales > Orobanchaceae > Rehmannia > Rehmannia glutinosa. The sequence continues at coordinate 186,315 of JABTTQ020002932.1, forward strand.
TACATGGACAATCTTCATGTGCAAGAAGAAGGAAACCTTGTAGAAGTTACCTCAGCTGATGAGAAGAGTTCAAAATGAGAAGAGTCAAACCATTATAAAGATAAGGTCTGATAGAGGAACTGAGTTTGTCAATGGGATAATAACTCGGTATTGTGTTGAAAATGGTGTTGATCATGAATTATCTGTAGCAAGGACTCCACAGCAGAATGGAGTAGCATAAAGAAGAAACAGAACTCTCAAGGAAGCTGCAAGGACCATGTTAGCTGAAGCCGGACTACCTAAGAGATTTTTGGTTGAAGCCATCAACACTGCATGCTATACTCAAAATAGATGCATGATTAACAGACAGCTGACAAAGACTCCCTATGAAATATGGACAGGGAGAAAGCCAAATGTTGGGTATTTTAGAATATTTGGATGTAAATGCTTTATCCATAACAATGGCAAGGATAATCTAAAGGCTTTTGATGCTAAAGCTGATGAAGGTATCTTTTTGGGATACTCGGTGAAAGCAAAGCCTATAAATCTTGAACAAGAGGACTATGGTCACGAAGAATCTATTCATGTGGTTTTTGATGAACCTAATGTGAATGGAGAGATATTCAAGAGTTAGGCGATCAATGAATCACCAACTATGCGAAAGAGTCCCTATGTTGAAGTCAAGCTGGAGCAATCAATCAAGATGAAGATGAGATGCTGAGTCTCAAAGACAACTGAAAACCCGCGGTGAATGATAATGTAAGAGTGCTCAAGACAACACAACATGAGGCAATTTGAACCCAACTGATTTGCTTCAACCTGATATGAGATGGCTGAGAGGCCATCCACCAGAGCTAGTCATTGGAGATGTGAGAGATGGTGTAAGAACCAGATCCATAGCTCAACAAGAAGCAATGTTCACTTGTTTTATTTCCCAAATAGAGCCAAAATATGTGTCACAAGCATTAGATGACACGCATTGGATTCAAGCCATGCAAGAAGAGTTGAATCAATTTGAAAGAAACAAAGTATGGGAATTAGTGCAGAGATCAACCCATCAAAATGTTATTGGCACAAAATGGGTCTTCAGAAACAAGATGAATGAAGAAAGATTTGTGGTAAGAAACAAGGCAAGATTGGTAGCCAAAGGGTATTGCCAAGAAGAGGGAGTAGATTTTGATGAAACATTTGCTCATGTTGCAAGATTAGAAGCAATAAGGATGTTTCTTCCCTATGCTGCACACAAGAACTTCATTGTATATCAAATGGATATGAAAAGTGCATTGTTAAATGGATTGTTGGAAGAAGAAGTCTATGTTGAGCAACCTCCAGGCTTTGAGCAGAAGACCATTGGGGATAAGGTGTACAAGCTCAAGAAAGCTCTATATGGATTGAAACAAGCACCTAGAGCATGGTATGACACATTGTCTCAATTTCTGACTGACAATGGATTCACCAAAGGCAAAGTGGACTGAACACTCTTCAGAATTCAAGATGGGGAGAGCATACTCCTTGTTCAAATATATATGGATGATATCATTTTTGGATCCACAAAAAGAGCTGTGTGATAAGTTCTCAAACCTCATGCAAGGAAAATTTGAATGAGCATGATGGGAGAGCTGACATTCTTCTTAGGACTTCAAATTAAACAGCTGAAGGATGGAACCTTCATAAGTCAAACAAAGTACACCAGAGATTTAATGAAGAAATTTGGTATGGAAGAGAAGTCTTCTGTGAAAATACCAATGAACACATCAGTCAAGATGGACATGGATACAGATGGCAAGCCTGTAGATCAAACAAGATACAGAGCACGTATTGGATCACTGCTCTATTTAACAGCAAGCAGGCCAGACATCACCTTTGCAGTAGGAGTATGTGCAAGATTCCAATCTGCTCCAAAAGAAAGCCATATGACTGCAGCTAAGAGAATCCTAAGATATTTGAAGGGATGCCAAGAAGTTGGCTTATGGTATCCAAAGGAAGGTGGATTCAAGCTTATTGGTTACTCAGACTCTGACTATGTTGGATGTAGAGTTGACAGGAAGAGTACTTCTGGTACATGTCAAGTGCTTGGAAACAGACTAATTTCATGGTTTAGCAAGAAGCAAAACTCAATAGCCACATCCACAACTGAAGTAGAGTACATAGCTTCGGGCAGTTGTTGTGCCCAAGTCTTATGGATGAGACAACAGCTGAGAGACTATGAAATTGAAGAAAAAAAGAATCCAATTATGTGTGATAACACAAGTGCTATTGCAATCACTCAGAATCCTGTGTTGCATTCAAGAACAAAGCACATCGATGTCAGATATCATTTTATAAGAGATCATGTTGAAAAGAAAGACATCACCTTGGAATACATCTCAACTAATAAACAATTAGCTGACATATTCACCAAACCCTTATGTGAATCAAGATTTGAAGATCTTAAGCATGAGCTAGGGTTAATTGAGATGAGTTGACACTCAGAAGAGAAAAGATGGAATGTGAAAAGATGAAAATAGAACCAATCTCATAAACCAAAGAAAGTGAATCACCGTAGTATCGGAAGTCAATCAGATCGAGTTACCGAATGAAGCTAAGTCACTTTACGAATAGAGAGAAGAAGAGTTGAGTCATTTATGGAGTAAGCTGAGTCATTTATTAGCTAAGCGACAAAAACGCAGTCGTTTTTAATGAGCGGGAATGTTTTTAAGGATGACGTCAGCGTAATAATGACGGGTACAGTCAAAAGCTGCACAGTAAGCATATGATTGGATATAAATGCTGCCGCATTAAATGCGAGAAATTAAATGCAATGTGACGTGCTGAATTTGAGCTGTTGATCGTGATCAAATTTCAAAATCCAAAAACCCGTCCTTTCATAACCCTTATATACGGTTTTCAATCCTTTCTCTCTCACTTTTTCCTAAACTGTTCATTTTCCCAAGCAAAAGAGAGCAAACTTTTCTCTCGAAAACCCTACAAGTTCTCAAGTCGGTTTACCAAGTTTCGTTTGGTAAAACTCACCAAAAATGGCACCAGAACATGATTTCGCTAAGCTTGGCAAGCAAATCCACACAGGATCAACTGTGGACTTTGAAGGGATGATAAAGCAGGGTTCTGATGAAACCATTGTGAAGAAAATAACAGACAAAATCGAGAAATCAGGACTCAAACCTTTTCTCACGATGGAATATCAAATGACATATGTTGAAGAAGTTGCCCAGTTTTATGTTAACGCCGACGCGCAGGACGAAGGGATTAAGTCCTTCGTCCACCGCAAGGACATATTAATCACTGCTAAGGACCTTGTCGAGCACTATTTACTGCCGTCGGAAGGCATGCCGGGGATATATGAAGCCGATGTCAACTTGGTTGTTGCATGGAAGGAAGTGGCCAAACCCGAGTGTGCTGCGAAAGTGATCTACACAGCTGAGAAGAAGCTGCTGAAGGATGATTATCATAAATTGATGGATATCGTCGCCAAGAGTGTAGATATGAAGTTTGGAAGCTTCAATCAGCTGTCCAAGACCAAGTTGATCGTCATGGCTGCAATCATGGAAGAAAAGAAGATCAATTGGGCAGTCGTTTACGACGAGACTCTGCCAGAACGTTGGCAACAAATCCATCAAGGAGGACGGATCCTTTGGAGGTTCACTTGGCTATGGCCTAGTCATTGGCCATTTGATGGAGGTAAAGGGAATCCCTCTTAGACATGTAAAGCATTTCCATGTAAACAAGAAGATATTTAGGGCCAACCTGTTTGGAGCCCAAAAGAGAGCCTATGCCAAGAGGGCAGATACCAGTGAGGGGGAATCAGCTGACCCTGTTGATACAGATGCTTTCCCCCTCCAAAGAAGAGAGTTGCCCTTGCGGTGCGAAGAAGAAAGTTGCCCAGCAAGAAGCAAAGAAGCAAGACGCGCACCTGCCCACGCTGGCAAATGCGAGGCAGAGAAGGAAGCCCAAATACCTTCTCCGGCCATCAGAAAGAAGAGGACTGCCAAGCCCAGAAAGGCAGCTCCTCAGTCAACAAAAGATGCTCCGGCCCCCGCCGCGAAGGAATTTGAAGAAGAAGTCTCCGAACTAGAAATTCCTCTGGTGAGGACCAAGAGAAGGAGAAGACTCACCAGGCTCTCAGAGCCTGAGAAGACAGCTGAGTCTGCCACTCAATGGAGAAAATCTCTCGAGGCTGGCTGAAGAAGTGCGAGTCTCGAAGTTATTGAAGAAACGACCAAGTCTGCACGAGGACGTCACAGAGGCAATTCAAAGACCAGTGTGGGCAAGCAGTGAGGATGAAGAAGTGGTGGAGACAACAGAATCCCCTGCTAAAAGGACTGTGTCTCCACCTGCCACAGATGCTGCTGAAGGAGAAGAGCAGCAGAGTTTGTTGCCGTCCATCCCTGAAACGGAAAGACAGAAAGATGATGAATATGATGATGTGATTGTTGTTTCTCCTGTGTACCCAGACATTCAGCATCGTCTGCGTGAATGGCGAGCATGGAAGCTGAGTCGCTCGAGGGTACAGTTTGAACGCACTGAATTCATTGAGGAAGAGGAAGAATTGATGAAGTTCCTCGGATTGACCACCGTGCTTCAGGCAATTGATGAAGATAACTGCCTGGATATCTTGCATATCTTCAAGGAGAAAGAAAATGAAAGGTTAGCAGAAGAAGCCGAAGCTCGTGAAAAGGCGAATATATGCCTATCACTGGAATCAGCAACCATACTCATCCTCACATGATATGCTCTCGGGAAGTGATGAGGACATGGATCCGGTTGCTGCAAAAGAGAAGTTGGACATGCAACAAGCCATGCAGGAATCCAAATTGATGCATGAGCAGCAGATGATGGAAGGACCAGGAGAGTCCTCCAAATCTCTCTTGGAAATTGATCCGTTGGGAGTGGTACAGCAGATTGCCACAGTTATTGCTACAACCACTTCCCCAGTTCACTCAGAGGATGGATCCAAGGGACTTGGCCATGACACTGGGAACTTGGGCACCCAAGTTGAGCCAACCCCTAATGAAGGTGTTTTACCACCTTCCCCCACGACTGAGCACTAAATGGAAACAACAGGGAGTCTAGAGTAGAGTGACCCCACTCCACTGCAGCTAGGTCGGAGGATGTTGCAGATGACTCCACAATGAATGAAGGAGGCAAAGTGGAGAAAGAAATTGAAAAGGAACAACATCAAGTTGTCACTAACGAAGCTCGGACAGTTGAGTCTGTCCCAGCTGAGGTGCCAATAGCTTTGCAGGCTGAGGACACTACTGTTGCAGTGGAGGCACAAGATGGATCTGCCCTGGGAGTTAACACTCTGGGCAATGAAAGTGCAATCCAATGAGTTGAGACTCTTGTGGATGCCACTACAGAAGACCCTAAGACAACTGTGTCTGTCGAAGGGAATGTACAAGGCCTAGCTGCAGTTAATACTGCAGGAGGTAATGAAGGCCCAAGGGAGGTTGAGACTTCCCTGGGTAAAAATTAAGGAGAAAAGAGCATTCCTCAAGTCATCATTGCTGACTCAGAAGAAAAAATCAGCGCTCTTCATGATTCCCAGGATAATCCTGATACAACATTCTTGGGATCTGAAGACGAAGCTGAGTCAACCCCTGCTGCAAAGGACTCAGTTGAGGATGTTCTTCGAAGTTCGAGCAAGCCAGAATTCAAAGCTGCTCGTCAAACTTTTAACTTCGATGATGAACCTAACACTCAGATTCAATCATCCTCCGATGACTAAAAAAGCGGTGAGGACAAGCAAATTCATTTAGCGAGAATCACGAGGATGACGAAGACAGTGAGGCTCGGTCGGTGCCAATCTACTCAACAAGGCCAGTGAGACCGAGTCATCTGCGCGAGTTCCCAAAGCAGCAGCGACGAGCTCGACTCAACCAGGCACATCACAGGCATGACCAAGCGTAGAATCAATTCCATATGTACGTGATGATGCTTTCGAAGAAACTTTCCCTTTTCGATTGAGCTGCCCAATCTTGAAGAAGAAACAACACGTGAGAAGAGACGCTTCCACATTAGAGTTGATCCTATTATTCTCTCCGATTCAATTGTTCCAGCAGATTTTGATTTTGATGTTGCTTGGCCGCCAGCTGAAACCAAGGTGACAGCTGAGGTACGTGAAGTCTTCAAGACAATCCTTGGTGAGATTGAGAAGATTGAAGCGACACCAGGCCTCATTGGATATGCGATTGGACAACAGGGATGCCAACCTCACAGCAGACTTGCGAGGGATAGTGGTCAGAATCAGGGAATGGTGTCAACAGCAGAGTACAATGCGATACGAGCAAGTCTTATACTTTAAAGCATTGTACAACAAAATTCTGGTGAGGCCGAGTGCGATAATCTTGTAAAGCGGAGGATGCGGGAAAATATTGACAGAATGCATGCCTCTCATACAACAGAGATGGAGTTGTTGCGTGAATTTCACAGAAAAGAACTTCTGCAAGTTGAGGAGAATATGAATGCCAAATTCAGCCTTCTTATGGCTAAAATGAAACTGGTGGCAGCCGAGTCCAAAGCCACCCGCTCTGAATTTCGAACAACATACTCCGCAGTGAGACTCAAGCAAAATTGGCTATCACCGGTGGACTTCATGCTTGCTGGGATGTTTCTAGGGGTTCCTCTCTCCTTTGATGATGCCAAAAAGGGGGGAAGAGGAATACCTGAAGGTGTTGAAGGAGACAGCTGTTGAGAAGAAGAAAGAGACATCTGATGAGAAGAGGAAGGAGAAGGGAAAAGTTGTTGAGGGGGAAAGGTCAAAGGATGTGACCTTAATGTTTGCTGAAACCCCTCAGCAAGGTCATGTCACAACTAGCATAATCAGCAAACTTCCGATGACTCTGCCTCTCTAACACTCGGTTGTGCCTATGTCTCAAAAGAGAAAAATTGTAGAAGCAGAGATGGAGGAGTTCGACAAGAGAACGGATGTCCATGTTGAAGAAATGTTGAAACAATTCGGAGGCATTCCGGCAGGAAAAGATATAGATGCCATTCTAGATGACGGACAAGAGCCAAGATCAGTTGAAGAGTTCAAAACGCTCGAATCCGAAGGATACTTCAAAAACATGTCCATAGCCCAAGCCAGGACTTGTGGGGAAAGGTCGAAGTTGTGCGAAGAAGGCGAGAGGCAATGAGACTACTACTTGATCACTCGAGTTGGTAAAAAAAAGACTCGACAAGATACGCCAGAGGAGGAGGAAGAAGTGGTGGGGGTGGAGGCTTTAACCTAGACCTCTACCCAAAAATATTGAATATGTAGATCCGGCAATATGGGAAGGATCTCTTACCGGAAATTGGGATACGATGAAGTAGCCAACGGAAGTGGAGAGGAAAAATCCTGAATATGTCAAAAGAATCAAAGAAGAAAATAAGAGGCAAACTCAATTGTGGCAAGAAAGACAAGAAAGAAAAAGGAAAGATGAAGTTGCAAGGAAGGCATATGAAAAGAAGAAAGCAGCTGAAGAAGAAAAGAAAAGAAAGAGAGCTGACAAAGACAGAGCTGAAGAAAAAAGAAGGAGGTAGCGAAGGCGATGAAGTGTTGCTGCTAACCCCTTCATGTATTTTACTTTGGTAAATACACATGCATGTAAGTCTTCTGTACATTCAATGAAAAATCTGTAATTTGCGTAGATATATGTATGCTCTGATTACTCTGACACACATCGTAAACGGATGTGTAAAGGGCAAGAATGTTATGATCAATAAAAGGATTGATTCTACACATACATTTCTTGTTACTGCATTGTCTGTATGTATCTTTGTTGTTTGCATTTTGTTTGTATGAATTTAAGTTTTGGCATCATCAAAAGGGGGAAATTGTTAGGAAATTTATTTTATAGATTTTGATGAATGCCATGTAAAACTTAGACTAGAAAGTTGGCACCCCATTTTCCTTGTAATTCTTATTGTAATAGATAAGGCTGAATAAGTTGAGTCAAGTCAGCTATGCTTGGAAATACAAGAAGTAAACTGAAGATGTGAAGTGAAAGACACCACTGAGGAACATCTGAGTATGGCCAAGGAAGAAGATCAAGGACTCGATCGAAGACGTAATGTGGTGAGGGGACAACATTTGTGTGAAGAGTCGATTAAGTCAACCCTAGAAGCCATGTCACAAGTTGAAGTGACGGATGAGTCTTTCAATCATTGGAGCGGACTCAAGTCACCACGGGGAAAAGCGGTGAAAAGAGGAATTAAGCGAAAAGGATCACATTGCACAAAAGTCAAGAATATTACTTAAATAAGTAATACTTCCATGTTGCCATGTCTTAAATTGCTCGATCCCGAAGCGTGCAAAAGGAATAAACCAATGGGAAGCATCTTGCACCTCGTGTCGATTCTCGAAAAATTTGAACATTCATTTAATACGAGGAAAGGTCTACATCTCAAGATTGAATACCAAGAAAAGACAAGCCAACGAACATAAGTTACTTTTGAAAATCAGCCAATCTCTTCAACGGGCAGATTTTTAAAAGTTCGCTATGAAAGGCTGTGGAATCACTTTGAGAAAAGGTTACCTTCCACACCAGAGATAACAAGCAACATTCATACTGTAACCTGCAAAATATTCTCAAGTTATTCAAGCAAAATCCTCAAGCCTAAATCTCGAAGGAAATCGATCCAACACTAAGTTGTGAAGGAAAGACAACTTCAAATTGTTGAAGAGGAAATTTTTGAAGAATCAAAAGGGGTCTACTTTCCAAGGAGGATTGTAGGAAGGTTCAAGGTCGAACCAATCTCAATTTATTAGAGGGCTTCGTGATCAAATCGAAGAAGCTTGAGAAAGTGAGCTGAAGTAGCAAGGCAGATGCTTTGTGAAGAAGTTGAGTCGGACGAGAAGCCAGATGTGTGACCAAGGCATCTCCAGACTGAGTCCAAAGAGCAAGTCAGCTACGTGATCAAGACTTGTCTCTAGATTGATAACCACTATGTACTATGATCATTACTTAGTGGATTCCTCCAGGAGTTGGAGAAGAGAGGAGTAGAAGAATTACCCCATCTTCGAACCTCTATAAAATTTACTTGTGTCATTTACATTTCAGCATATTTACATTCCTGCACACATATTTTATATTTGCTGATAATTTGCTATCCAACTGATAAATAACAAAGTGCTAAAATCAAGTGTTTAAAACAAAGTTAAATCAAATTCAAGGGTGTTAAGTCTTCATTGAAAAACTCATCACAACGAGTTAAGGTTTAGTCTAAACATCGAGTTATTCTATCAACACCTCTTTCGAGTCTGTTGAGTGGCTAACTCTGCTGATTAACTAACTTAGATGTCCCTCAAGGACTTAGCTGTGTAATTAACTCTGTATTATTTTAAAAGGACTAAAATCGAAAAGTTGGTAAGGTTTATTCAACCCCTCCTTCTAAACCTTACTCACCCCACGGGACCTGAGAAAGTTTTAATAAAATGAATGGATTGGAGATTGCTACTTTCAATTAAGATGTCATCAACATATACAAGAAGAGCAATAAATTATTGTGATCTCCTTTTGTCAATAGTGAATAATCTGACATAGACGGTTTGAAACCTGCTTTGAGCAATGTTTTTGTAAACTCTGAATTCCATTGTCTTGATGTTTGTTTCAAGCCATAGAGAGGCTCATGAAGTTTTCATATTAGGGAATTCTGAGACTCCCCCTTAATGGAGAGACCAGAAGGAAGAAACATACAGATATCTTCATCAAGATCTCCATTAAGAAAAGCATAATGAATATCAAGCTGATGGAGATGCCATCCAAAAATGGATGCCAAAGCTAGAAACAGTCTGACAGTTGTGATTTTGACAACAAGACTAAAAGTTTCTTTGTAATCAAATCCCTCTTTCTGAGTATACACTTTGGCAACAAGACGAGCTTTATGCTTATCAATTGAACCATCAGCATGAAGTTTGGTTTTGCAAACATATTTGCAGCCAATAGATTTCTTGCCTTGGGTTAATGGAACAATGCTCCATGTCCCATTAGAGTCAACAACTTGAAGCTCTTCATTGATTGTAGTTTGCCAATGTGGAAATTTGATAGCCTCTTCATAAGAAGAAGGCTCAGAAATGGAACTTAAGGATACTGAATAAGCAAGATAAGATGTTGATAAATGATTAATGTGAGGTATGATTGTAACAGGTGCGCAGTAGATGGTTGGACCAAATTTCAACAGTAATCGTTCAAGTAGGAAGGAGGCTGCCTATTTCTTGAAGACCGTTTTGGAGAGGTAGGCTGCTGAGGAGGAGGAACAATTGGGTCCTCAATAGGAAGGGTGTTAATTATGGTTTTTGCATATATTTTGGGCATTGTTTTGCCTAAAATAAAGTGGTATACATGCATTAAATTAGTAATAAGGGTTTTGTTCTTAATGTTTATAAAAGATATTATGCTTTGCTCATTTTGTAGGAACATGACTATTTTTTGCAGCATTTTTATGGTAATTTGGAGCATTGCAAATAGTAGAACCCTTGAGATATGTGAAACAACGACTACATGAAGTAAAGAGGTGATACGAGAAAAATCAGCAGATCCAGAGCAGAAAATGACCACACACGGGCAGCATGTGCGTGTGCACATGGCCCGTTCGGGTTTTGAAAAGTCGATATTTTGTTCAGCATGACGCTCAGGCAGCCCATGCACTTTGGCACGACCCATGTGTCTGTTCCAGAATTGACAGAATATTTCCTTACCCATCAGAATTTACCCTTTCAAGGTATAAATTGATAGGAGGCAGATAAAAACAGGGGAAAACATATTTTTATCATAGAAAACCGGGAAAAGAGCAGCCGTCTTCAGGAGGAACCAGGAGAAAAGTCAAGATCCACATCCACGATTGAGGATTGAAGATTGATCGAGAGATCCATTGATATCCCTGGGTTTTCTTTCTCCATTGTATTTTACGTTCATCTAGTTTGATATGGATATGAATAATTTGTCTATGAATTCTTTGTTTTCCATGTCCAGCTAAACATCTTGTGTTTTCGGGGCTTTGGAGTAGGTTAATTTACTTTTTGTTGGATGATTGATTTTAATTAAAGTTATATTTTGAACCCTATTCGAGTACTTTGATTTATTGTTTGTTTTTTCATTTGTCCAATGATTTAACATGTTCGATGTGTTGATTCAAAAATTGAGAAATGGGTTTCAATACTAGATCTTGAGTACTTGACATGAATATATTGCATGATTGAGAAGTCTGTGATTATTTTTGAGGATTTATTGATTTTGTATGCTATTGGGAGTTGGTTATTCTATGTTGAGTAGAGATTCTAGCGTATGTAATCCAATCAACATGTTTATTTTGTCGAGAGAGAGAGAGAGAGAGAGAGAGAGAGAGAGAATAAATATTTTGTGTGATTATTTTATAGGGAAGATAAATAATAACTTTGGTTTGATTGATCTGATAACAAGAGAATGATTAACTGAAACCATAATCCTGGAATCCATCTATTTACTTAATCTTTTCTCTTGTGATTCTTTGTTTTGTTTAGTTTCACGTTAGATTATTTTCTTAGTTTTTATTAATCATCAATCATAATTTGGATCGTCTAAATAAAATTAGTGCTATTATGATTTCAATACTTAGTATATTAATTTAATAGACCTTGTGGGATCGACTTTGCTCACCATATCTATTAACTAAGTCGTTCACTTGCGGTGAAGCTAAAAAAATAGGCGAATAAGTTTTTTAGCGCCGTTGCTGGAGACTAATTTAATTAGTAGTACTAATATTGCGATAAATAGTGTTATTTTTAATTTAGACAATTTTTTTCTACTTAAAAAAACGTAGTTTAGATTTGTTAGTTTTATTTTTATAGTGTTTGATTTGTTTCTTTTAGTGGGTCCAGGTAGTGCATGAATACTCGATCCAAGCGAAGAGATTTAGAACCATTTATTCCGGAGGTTGAAGCATTCACAAGAAGAATGAGTGCAACTACTAGACGAGCATTAAGGAATCTAGACTAAACTATGGAGGATGTGAACGAGAACAACGGGAATAACAATCAGAACAATGGGAACAACAATCAGAATATTGGGAACAATCAGGTTCCTCAACTGGAAATACATGTAGCCCAGCAGCAAGTGGTTCACGATTACTTTCACTCTCAAACAAATCACAATTATGGTGGAATTGCCCATGTACTAATTAATGCTAATAACTTCGAGTTAAAATCAGCATTGATTTCGATGATTCAGCAAAACCAGTTTGGGGGATTTCCAACCGAGGATCCAAATTCTCATCTTGCACACTTCATGTAAATCTGTAACACCATCAATATGAATGGAGTGTCGGATGATGCTATACGTTTGCGCCTATTTCCTTTCTCTTTAACAGATAAGGCGAGAAATTGGTTAGGTATGTTAACTCAAGGGAGTGTGAATACTTGGGATGATCTAAGCCAGAAATTCGTATTCATGTTTTTTCCACCAAGCAAAACACTGCAGTTCAAGAGCGGGATCACACATCTCAGACAACTCGATTCTGAACCATTATATGAGGCTTGGAAGAGATTCAGAGACTTGTTGAGGAGGTGTCCCAGATATGGATTTTCATAAACCAACAACTTTGTTTCTTCTACAATGGGTTGTTAGGACATACAAGATCATTTGTGGACGCTGTTGCAGGAGGGGCTTTATTAGCGAAAATTCCACAAGAAGCATTCAATTTGCTTGAGGAGATGGCGATGAATAGTTAACAGTGGCCATCTGAGACGAAAAGTATCATAAGAGTAGCTGAAGTTTCTGACTCAGATCCGATCAAAGCATTAACAGCTCAGATGATTGCTTTGCTGAATCAGTTAAGTATTTTGACTCAAGGGGCAAAGGCAAACGTGGTTGCAAATAATGGGTGAGTTCAACAGGATCCTATGGAAGATTCTCATTATGTCAATAACCAGAATTTCAACAATTTCTGGAATAATCTGACTCCTACTCATTATCATCCGAATTTGAGGAATCATGAAAAAATTTCATATGCTAACACGAAGAATATGATTCAACCACCACACGGCTTTAGTGTGATGAATGGAGTTATTAATGCGGAGGTAAAGCCATCCATGTGGGAAGTGCTCGCATCATTTATGAGTCAGATGAGTTCATTTATGAACGAAACAAGAAATTAAGATGAGGCTAAGCTGGATACGATTGAGACACATGTTACACAGTTGGCCATTACAATTGAACACAAATGAAAAATCTTGAAACACAGATTGGTCAATTAGCCACGATCATAGGAGGACAGAATGAGAAGAGCCAATTTCCAAGCAATACATAAGTCAACCCGAAGGAGCAGTGTAACGCCATTCGTCTGAGGAGTGATATAGAATACGAGGGGATGGAGATCCCTGGAAATTGAGAAAATTCTGAGACACACACGGCTCGTGCGTGTATGCACGGTCAGCCTGTGTGCCTCCCAGAAAATAGAATTTCGACCCCTGAAAAAGAGGACACTATAATAAACGGCGAAATTGAGGTCGAGGATGGAGACAAGGAGCAAAAAGGTGAACAAAAAGGGGCTGAGAATCTTAAATCTTTTTTCTAACTCTGATCTTTCAAAAGTTTCTATTCCACTTCCTTTTCCTCAACGCTTTTAAAGAAAAAGTTAGATGTCCAATTTGCTAAATTTCTTGATATCTTTAACAAACTGCACATAAATATATCTTTTGCAGATGCATTAGAGCAAATGCCTAACTATAGGAAGTTTTTAAAGGATGTGATGTCCAGGAATAGAAACATGGCAGAGTTCTAGACCGTTAACTTAACTAAAAAGTGTAGTGCCATCATTCAAAGAAAGCTACCTCTAAAGCTTAAAGATCCGGAGAGCCTTGCCAATAGTGAGTGTTAGCTTTAATAGAGCATTGTGTGATTTAGGTGGTAGCATTAACCTAATGCCTCTGCAATTTTCAGGAAGCTTGGATTAGGAGAAGTCAAGCCATCCACTGTTGCATTGAAGCTTGCTGACGGATCACTGGCATATCCAAAGGGAATAATAGAAGATGTTCTAGTAAGGTATATAAGTTCATATTCCTAGTGGATTTCTTGGTGTTGGACATGGAGAAAGATCATGATGTCCCACTCATAGTTGGACGTCCATTCCTAGCCCCAGAAAAGCCTTAATAGACGTGCAGAAGGGAAAACTCACATTGCGGGTTAATAATGAGCACATGTTATTTTCTATTTATAAGGCTATGAAATCTCATGATAATGTAGAGAATTGTAATTCATTAGCAGTTGTTGATTCATGTGTTAATACTGTAGACTCGTGTGACTATGTTTGTGCTTTAGATCATGTGCTAGAATCACCCAAAACAGAAACAGTCAAAGAATTGAAGGATGAAGGACAAAATCTTGAAAAGGACGAATTTCCAAAAACACATATAGACCATGTGGATACACACTGGCAGCCCGTGTGTAGCATAAATCACTTGATTCCGACCCCAGAACCCAAATCCTTGCCTGAAAATCTCAAGTATGCATTCCTAGGTGAAAACGACACAAATATGGCACATAACCTATGCGTGAAGCAGTCAATAGATGCATTTAAAGGGACTAGTTTATGCGAGTTGAGATGGTGGGGATAAAAGCACGAGGATGTTCCAGAGAGCTCTTATCAGTGGACCGCAATGTCGGATAGACTTTGAGGTCACTACCCACCACCGCCTTCTCGGTGAGTTAAAGGGTTGTCTCTATATTTGTTTTTCATTGAAATTCTATCTTTTCACATGTGCATGATATCATTTCATTCAAGTTTGGGGGAGAGATAGTTATTTTAATCTAGAGGGGATATGGAGATAATTTTTTTGCATTTCATGTAGTTTTGCATATAGAGCACTTAGGTTGCATCGCATTAGAAGCATGTTTATAGTTTTAGCACGTTTATTGCTTTCATAGATTCTTATGGAGAGACTACACAATGGATCAATGTTATGTGATGTGATTCGAGTGATTATCGAATCCTTGTGTTGTTTTGATATGGTGTTGAGTTTGAGTTGATTAGGATAATAATTGATGATATTGAGCATGTGGATATTGAAACATGGATTTTATGCTTTGATTTATGGATATACAAGCCTGTGAGCTTTTTAGCCTTTAATGCTTTCATTATATGCAAATTTGTCAAGACCACATGATGTGTGCAATTTGTGAAAGTGATTTAAGGACATTTTTGTTTTAGCCTTTCAAACCAATAGCCTACCCAATGATATTACATTCCCTAGTTAACCCATTTGAGCCTATTGTCTTATTTTATTGATAGCCACATTATGAGCCTTGAATTGATATATCTTTTGTCCTAAACTTGAGCTTATAGAATTGAGTGAGTTGAAAGAGGATGAAATCAGTAATGTGGATGAATTTTGCAAGAGTTGGTTTATGAGAATGAAAAAAAATGAACGCTCATGAAAGTGTCGGGAAAAAAATATCGAAAAAAAAAAAAAAAAATCGACTCTATAATTTTTTTTTGCTATGTGTGAATTTGTAGATTTGATTTATAATATGATCTAGAGGAAGTTCATTGTATCGAAAGAAAATACTATGGAGAATTGATGTAAAAAAAAGTGGATTGAGAAGCTTAGGTTACAATTGAGTTCACTAATTGGAGCTTCTTATATGGAATTCTATGTTGATTCGACTTAGATTATGTTTACCGTTCTATATGCTCAAGTTTGAGTCACTTTATCCATACTTTCCGCCCTAACCAAAGAGCATTCATTACCACCAAATGACAAAGTCCTTTTTGATTCGTGAATTGCATACACTTTAGTGGTGGAGATGTGTGAGACGACTTGCAAGCCTATGGTAGTTCTTCATCATTGAATTGATTTGAGCATAAACACGTCCTTTATATACTTGAGAAGAGAGTATACATATGACTAGTGATATTCGTGAATTCAAAGCATTTGCCATGATTATGTTGAAACATGTTTTATATTTGAGATTTGAAGCTTGATTGATTCATTACTTGATATACATGGATAAACCACATGATTTATTGATGTTGATGTTCATGACTGCACACAATCATTCCGCTCATACATGCATTTTTTATTTGAGTAGCGTTGGTCGGGATGATCTACAGTTTAAGTTTAGAGGTTTGTTAATAAATATGGGTTTTGCATGTATTTTGGGCATGGTTTTGACTAAAATGAAGTGATATACATGCATTAAATTAGTAATAAGGGCTGTGTTCTTAATGTTTATAAAAGATATTACGCTTTGCTCATTTTGTAAGAACATGACTATTTTTGTAGCACTTTTGTGGTAATTTGGAGCATTGCAAATAGTAGAACCCTTGAGATATGTGAAACAACAATTACATGAAGTAAAGAGGTGATACGAGAAATATCAGCAGATCCAGAGCAGAAAATGACCACACACGGGCAGCTTGTGCATGTGCACATGGCCTGTTCGGGTTTTGAAAAGTGGATATTTGGTTCAGCATGATGCTTGAGCAGCCCGTGCGCTTTGGCATGACCCATGTGTCTGTGCGAGATTTGACAGAATATTTTCTTATCCAATCAGAATTTATCATTTCTCATGAATTGATAGGCGCGGACAAAAAAAGGGGAGAATATATTTTTACCCTAGAAAACAGAGAAAAGAGCAGTCGTCTTCAGGAGCAACCAGGAGAAAAGTCAAGATCCACATCCACGTTTGAGGATTGAAGATTGATCGAGAGATCCACCGATATCCCTGAGTTTTCTTTCTCCATTGTGTTTTATTTTCATCTAGTTTGATATGGATATGAATAATTAGTCTATGAATTATTTGTTTCCCATGTCCGGCTAAACATCTTGGGATTTTGGGGCTTGGGAATAGGTTAATTTACTTTTTGTTGGAAGATTGATTTTAGTTGAAGTTGTATTTTGAACCCTATTCAAGTACTTTGATTTATTGTTTGTTTTATCATTTGGCCAATGATTTAACATGTTTGATGTGTTGATTTATAAATCGAGAGACGAGTTTCAATATTAGATCTTGAGTACTTGGCCTGAATATATTGCATAATTGAAAATTTTGTGATTATTTGGGAGGATTTATTTATCTTTTATATGCTATTGGGAGTTGGTTATTCTATGTTGAGTAGAGATGCTAGTGTAGGTACCACAATCAACATGTTTATTTTGTCGAGAGAGAGAGAGAGAGAGAGAGAGAGAGAGAGAGAGAGAGAGAGAATAAATAACTTGTGTGATCATCTTATAGGGAAGATAAATAATAAATTTGGTTTGATTGATCTGATAACAAGATAGTGATTAATGGAAATCATAATCTTGGAATCCATCCATTCACTTGATCTTTTCACTTGTGATTATTTGTTTTGGTTAGTTTCGCGTTATAGTATATTCTTAGTTTTTATTTATCATTAATCACAATTGGATCGTCTAAATAAATTAGTGCCATTATAGTTTCATTACTTAGTACGTTAATTTATTAGTCCTTGTGGGATCGACCTTGATCACTATATCTATTAACTAAGTCGTTCACTTGCGGTGAAGCTACAAAAATAGGCGAACAAGGGGTGAGATCTGAAGTTGGTTAGGGATGAATAGGTGAAGAAGGATCTAATGAAGAATTATGATTGGAAGAGTGGGTGAATGTATCATTAGTAAAATAATCTGGAAAAAAAATGGTAAAGGAATATGAGAATCTTGAGAGGTGAAATTGGGAGTGGAAGGTTGGGGTTGAGTTAATGAAAAAAGGAAACATTGTTCAAGAAAGTGAACATCCCTTGATACGGAAGTTGTGTGATTATCTAAGTCATAGACTTTATAACCCTTGGTGGCATTGGGATATCCCAAAAAATCACAACTCTTTGCTCTAGCCTCAAATTTAGTTTTATGAGGCAAATTATTTGAGGCAACACATAAGCAACCAGATGTTCTTAAGAAGGTGGGGATTTGAAGAGGATTTCAAAATGGGATTTATTATGTAATATAGGGGTAGGGATGCAGTTGATTAAGTATGTTGCCGTTAAAATAGCATCCCTCCAGAAAGTAATAGGTATGGAAGCTTTAAAATATAATGCTCTAGCAACATTGAGAAGAGATTGATGTTTTCGTTCGACTATACCATTTTGTTGAGGTGTGTATAGGCAAGCTTTTTGATGTATGAGACCTTGATATTCATGAAAATAAGGTATATGAAACTCAAGACCATTTTCAGTTCGAATGATCTTAATTTTGACATTGAATTGAGTGAATATTAAATGAACAAAGTGTTGTAAATTTAGTTGTGTTTCAGATTTAGTTCTCATGAGATAAGTCCAAGTCGTTCTAGTAAAATCATCAACAATACTAAGAAAATAATGGTGCCCTTTCAAGGAAGCTTTTGCCCACAAACATCACAATGAATAAGAGAAAAAGGCAAAGTAGAAGAAGGCAAATGACCAGGAAAAATATTTTCTTTTTTGTTTAGTCAAATGGCAAATAGTACAGTCATCTATTACATGACTTTTGACATTGGAGCCTATATTCTCTATAAGTTTTATCCTGGGATAGTATAGATGATCGAGTCTTTGATGCCATAGACTAGCTTGCTGGTCCTTATTTTGAGAAACTGATAAAACAAAGGAAGATGGAGATGGTTGGCCAGTGGCCTTCATTGTGGTGTGAAGTATGTAGAGACCTTGTGATGTTTTAGCAAGTCCAATCATCATTCTTGAAGAATGATCTTGAATAATACCATAATCCTGTGAAAAAATAAGTACTAGAGATGGATTCTTAGTAAGCTTTGAAACAGACAAGAGATTGAAATTTACACATCAGTGAGTATGAGATGATCAGAAATTTGCACAGTCACCTTATGTATGACAGTGACTTGAGTGCCATTAGGCAAAAAAACTGAAGTATTGATACAAATTGGTGATGAAGTATACAATGATGGACAACAAATCATGTGATCAGATGCTCTGGTATCAACTTTCCAAGGAGAATTGGATTTGGATTGTGCAATGGTATGTAAAAAAAATGTGTTACCTGTCATTTTTTGAGAAGTGATTGAGAGGTGGGGATTCCTCAAGAACTGGAGATGGTTGAAGAGGCTGCATATTGTCACCATTGAGGAGCGCCATGAGTTTTTGCACCTGATCTTGAGTAAAGGAAAATAATTTTGTATTCTCAGTAGATGGAGGAGTGGTATATTGAATGTGAACACTGTTGGCTAAACGAGATTGGCCATGTTGCTTCCCAGTTGCATTCTTACCTTTAGTAAATTTGAAGTTAGGTGGAAAACTGATGAGCCTGAAGCTTTTGTCAATGGTGTGGTTTGGTTTCCCACAATGCTGACAAATAGCATCAAATTTGAGTTTTTTCTTAGGTTGATGGGAGGCTACAACCAAAACAGAGCTCTCAATCGATGGAAAGAGAGAAAGTCTAGCCTCCATTTGTCCTCTTGAAGAAGCATATCATAAACAGTGCCCAGGGAAGGGATATGGTTCATAAGAAGAATCTGCGCCCTTGTGCTTTCATAGGAATCATTAAGCCCCATCAAAAATCTCAAAGTATAATATGACAATTGAATGTCACTCATGGATTTGAGAACCTAACAAGTGCATTGACCACAATTGTAATGAGGAAATGGCCTATAATTCCTGAGCTCCTCCCAGATGGTATTTAGAGAGGTGAAGTAATCTGATATGGAGGAAGAGTCTTGGGAAGCAGAACTCAGTTGTTGTTGAAGTTGATAGATTCTCACACTATCAGGTTAGGAGTATCTAGTCTTGAGAGTCTCCCAAACCTCCTTACAAGAGTTCAAATAGATGATAGAAGAGGCAATTTCCTTAGTGACTGAATTTATGAGCCAGGTGAGAATAAGGTTGTTGCACCAAAGCCAAGGAATATAGAGATGGTCACTGAAGTCGGGAATAGGGATTGAACCATCCAGGAAGCCTTATTTATTTTTGACTGAAATGCTAAGGGGAAAGGCTCTGCTCCAGGCTTATAATTTGTGCCATCAAGTGGAGGTTTAATTTCAATGGTGTGTGAGTTATCAGAGGGAGGGAGAAAGAAAGGCTTGTTGGGATCTTCAGTGGGAGAGGCGAAATGAGGGGCTGCATTTTGAGTATCACCCGTGATGGCAGCAGCTGCATCATGAGGATTGATTTCACCAGACATTGCTGGTGATTTCTAGGTGACAAAATATCAACCAGATAGAAGGCAGACTAAACAAGAAAAAAACGGAGTTGCAGGGGAATGGAAGAAAAAGCCAGAAATCAGCAACCAGCTAGAAAAAAATGGAGCTGGATGAATCAAGGCTATGGAAAAAAGCGTTTATCAACCTAAAGCTCTTGATACAATGTTAAAAACCAAAAATATCCATGCATATTGTCGAACAGAACAAAAGAAAGGAATGAAGGACCTCATTCATTGTATTGAAGAATTGGATAAAAGTTTGTAAAGTAAATGATTAGCTAATAAGTACACCTATTTATACACATGTGCAAAAGGACGAAAACTATATCATCAAAATGAATAAAATCAGATGAAATCCATGTTTGTTGGAACAATTTTCTCTACAGTGAGCTGGGATCCTTTATGTAGAATTCCTTCAGTTGAAGTCATCATCTTACAGTCCATTTGTGTGTTCTCTTTTCATTTAATGGATAATTTTTGTAACCAAGATTTAGTAATTTCTTTCTTTCTTTTCATTCAATTTTTGTTGAAAACTGAAAACAAAATTATACTTTGAAAAACTCTAAATAGTGTACGTAGTTTA
Organism: Rehmannia glutinosa; assembly: GCA_016081115.2. Taxonomy (NCBI): domain Eukaryota; kingdom Viridiplantae; phylum Streptophyta; class Magnoliopsida; order Lamiales; family Orobanchaceae; genus Rehmannia; species Rehmannia glutinosa. Next base: position 206,993 of record JABTTQ020002932.1, read on the forward strand.
ATTAACAAACCAACCATTCCTAGTTACAATATTAATTCCCTTCATCATAATTCATAAGTAACAAAGGATAATGGATCACATCATCAACTTGTAGCCACCAAATTAAATACTATTAATCATTCAAATTACATAAAATTAGATTAATTAAGATTTCAATTAGGGCTATGGTGCATCAAATTTTCTGTGTCTATTTTATGATTATCAACTCCATCAATACTCCTCAACCAGAAAGTACAATCAAATGAAGCTGCATCATTTGGTACATTGTCCATCACCCAATCTTGTCCTACCGGAAAATATATTCCGGTTCGGGGGTGGGGCATCCAGCAGCTCCGCCTCTTGTCCTCCACCGGCCGCCGCTCGTCAGCCACCGGAGTCTCCAAGATTTTTTTGGTGTTTTCACGATGATCATTTGGTGTTGTTAACCTGCTTATGGAACGTCCAACTGCTAATCCCTCCCGTCTGCATGCATACAGATTTAAAAAATATATAATTAATATTAAAGTACCATTATATATATACACACTAATGTTAATGGAAAAATTTGGAAATATATTTGCATATGAGATCTTCTTTTCTCTGCATTAATGTTTCATCTTGTGTTTCAATTGACGATGTAATTATTGTATCTTGCAACAGATGAAATACTAAAAGATTTGGACTGAATTAATATTGCTAAGGAAAATAAAAATGATGATTGCATTTTCTGATAAATGTACCGGTCCCGATATAAAAAAAAAAGAGAGAGAGAGAGAGAGAGAGAGAGAGCAAAGTGGATAATTGAATTAAAAAATGGCTAATTTTTTTTTTTTTTTTTTTTTTTTTTTGGGGAACCCGCAGCCGCTACTCTTGAGTGCGCACTGGATAAACCCTTTGGCCGACGTACTAGCCCGCAAACTACGCCAAAGGTAAACCACACTAGGCAAGCCATGTGTGATGAGCTCAACCAAGAAAGTGTTGGTAGGGGAATCAAACTCGTGACCTTTCCGCGCTCACCTACTCCTTTAACTTGGCTACCCTTGCGGGTAAAAAAAAAAAAAAAAAAAAAATGGCTAATTTGTTTTGACTAAAAACGTGTATTTGAAAAATATTGCTAAAAAAGCATTTTTATTATGGAAAAATGACCAAAAATCCGATGTAGTCAGCTGTATTGGTAATATTGCAATATGATGACATATTAATTACAAGAAATGAATAAAAATGGAGTTGAGAAGCATACACTGAGAATGGCTTTGTAAGCAACATCTTTGTGTTCTTGATTCCAGCTCTGGCCATTGCTTTCTATTTTCCAATTTCTTCAGAAACTATTGAGTTTTTGAAATTAAATTGAAATAAAATGCAACTTAACTAGTTTAAGATCTAAGTGAGCACATGACACACACATATATATGTATATAAATTGTTGCAGTTAATTAATTAAAGTCGAATATATTCTGTTGTCACCTGGTGAAGGCTAGAATGAAAATATGAAATGGACATATGTTTAAAACTTTTAAAAGCAAAAGGCATGAAACCTTTTGCTTTTCATTTTCAGGTTCGAATTCGGTGGAGCAATCCATGGTTTTATAATCATATATGGTCCAAAAGCTAAGGATGTGCGCAGTACATAAATTCATGTACTTTTTCGTATACTATATATCTTGATATTAATCATGCAGAATATATGTATTCTTGATGGAATATTGATTAAATTTAGTATCATTCCTAATTGGACTTATGAATCACATGCACGGGAACATTCATTTAATTAAGGATTGATTGAGACAATAGTGTGTGGCTAGGAAAAAAAAACGGGCAGATAAAAAACTAAAAGAAAAATTATATAAATATTAAATAAAAAAATTCTTAAAAAATCTACATAGAAATTTTTTTCAAAAAGGGAGGAGGGCAGGTTTGGCCCCCTATCTCCGCCAATAATCGTAGATAAGATCTTCTATTCCATAATGATATTTCAATCTCATAGATGGTTGTTTTATGTGTATACAAATTACCATATTAATTTAATTTCAAGCATAAATAAATTGTGGAGTTTTATAAGACAAATGATAATCGTTAAAAAAACATGTGGCAATCGTACGGTGGAATATGGGATAAATTAAACACCATTTTAGAAAACAAGATCTTTTCCGCATTCGCCAATCTCGAAAAATTTATATCAAATTAAAAGTACAAAAAAAATGTCTATACTTTTACCTCAATAATTTTTTAAAGTGGCAACTGAAATTTGAAAAGTTATAGTGTTATATTATTATTTTCACTAAAAGGAAATTTTAAAGGGAAATTAATATGTTGGTAAAAATTGAAAGTACGGGTATATATTTTATAAATAAAGTGATCTCAAAAGAAAAAGGAATAAGGGGATGGGGGTAGTTTATAATTGGGAATAAAGTATTAAGAGATTGCTTACACATGAAAGTTCTTTAATTGAAAAATATGAAAGACTTTCACTAAAATTCAACGTGTTAATATGAAAGGAATTTTGTCTGTAATAGTTATTTAAAAGTTTGAAGCATCCTTCTTGGCTGTGCAAGGGTTTGTATAATTTTTGCGTCTCTATCATGAAACAATAATTAAAATAAATGAAGCAACAATTTTCTCATATAAGATCTCGTTTTATACAATTGAGATTTATGATATTAAAATATGAGATGAAATACTAATTTAAAATTAAATAATATATGATTTGGCCGAGCAAAGTGCATATGTAAGAGATCTTATATAATTTAATTTACACATTTTATGTACATATAAGGCATGTCACTTTGACTTGAGACATGAGACATGAGACAGGCAAGGAGCAGATCATGTGATTTATGGAATTTGTAGTAAAGACAAATATTCCTTAGAAAAGTTGCTAATGTGCTTCTCATGCTGCTTCTCGTAAAGCATATATATAGATCCGGGTGAATAAATCAGGTGTACTTTGGTTTGGTTGGTTCGTCTCGAGTCTAGGTACTTTCGGTTCGAGTTCTATAAAAGAGATAAGCGTTAGGCTAGCCGGGATGGTTTCCACCTAAGATCCTCCTATGCTTAAGTCAGTTACAGGTGTAAGGTCGCTAATAAACTAAAGAGCGAGGTGAATAACAATAAATGTGATACATGTAGCACCAGGAATATTTGGGTAGTTATAGGTTTTGAATCTCTAAGCCCGCTAGGTCTTTATGGAATTAAACTAGCGGTGGATACGCCATTTATATTATAGGTTCAACTTCTTCAATTCACACCTCTCTCGTATCTATAGATAGAGAGAGATCCATTGCGTGAGCAACCCGATTTGGAGGAGACCTTAGGATAAGTTGCTAAAACAAACGGGGAGGGGAGGATCGACCGATTCGAGACTCTAAATCCATCCCGAGCCTTTTCTTCCACCTCTCCTCTCCTCTCTCCAATCCTCGATCAAACTTGCATTCCCAGACGTTATGAAATGGGGGACCCCTCTATCCACCTAGGAAGGAACAGTCCAGAACAAGCGAAGGGACCGGAGTCATACGAACGGGAACGAAGGCATAATAAGCGAAACGGCGGCCTCGACCCGAGCGAAAGTGCAATGTGTCTGGAAACTCGGAATCGTAAATGGATTCTCTTTCTTCAAATAAGCTACCACCTATCCCGAGAATTCAAAGTCGGAGAACAACTTTACAAGCCAAAAACACGCTATAGGTCGTGCACGAGTTACGACCTAGCTCCACGTGTCGACCTCGCATTGGTCCACCTATCTCGAGTCCAACTCATCTAATGAGTCGGGTCATTGACATGCCCCGAACCGTCACCTCGGTCGGGTCATGACCCGAACTCCAAAAACACGTGGATCTTAGCTTCTACCGGCTATTTTATCTAATAGGCGGGGGGTATTTAAGTAATTTTAGTTATATACATATCTTTACTCCCATTGATTACTTTACTATTAATTAGGGATAATTACAAAAAGTACCCATGAGGTTTGACCTAACTACAAAAAAAAACCCACCTAACTTTCAAAATTACAAATAATACCCCGATGTTTCATTTTGTCTAGCATTTAAACCTTTCATAAGCAAAAACATTTAAAATCACCCTTCGTATTTATAAAAATATTGCGTTTATCCCTTAGTTTTAACCTTTGAATCAAACCTCATAGGTACTTTTTGTAAGTTTTAAAGTTAGTTGGGTTTTTGTAATTAGGTCAAACCTCGTGGGTACTTTTTGTAATTATCCCTTTTTTAATAAAAAAACTAACTTGATCAAAAGAAACACACTTTCAATTGTAAAGAGATGGCTGCCAAAATCCATTATGTGAGGGGGCGAAAATTATTGTTGTCTAATTGTGAGATGTGGTCTCCTTTTTATAGGCCTAATTCAATCAGTTTTCCGCTACAACTCAATTTCCTATCTAATATAGAATTCATAATTCTAGATAGACTAAAACTCTAATTGATAATTATCCAATTTAATTATCAATTAAATAATTACATTAATATCATGAATATCTTATATTTATTTAATTAGAATATAGTAAAAACTTTAGAATATCGATATTCGGAATTAACTAATATTAATATATTAGCCCAAATATTTTGGAAAAATATTTTCCAAAAATCCCTTAGGAACGTAAAATATTATTTCTAACCAGTTTACTCTAGAAAGGCGAATCGGGGACCATGGACCTATAATTGGGGGTGACCAAATGGAACCAAAATCGGGTTCCAAACCGTAACCGGAACCATGGTCAAGGGTTCCTAAACCGTAATGTGGTCAACGGTTCCTAAACCGAATCGGGCTGTGTAGGTGGTTCGGTTCGGTTCAGTTCTAGGTCTCAAAAACCGTGGAATCGGCGGTTTTAACCGTCGGTTAGAACCGCGTCGTGGAACAAGTGATGGAACAATTTTTTTAGGTTAAAACCAACAATCTTATTTTGGTAAATACATGCTAGAAGAAATGTTAAATGTTTATTATGATGTTTTATTTTCGTAACTACATGAGACACATTTTAGACCAAATGTTGTAAGCGAACTACGTGAACTTTGATTCTTCTATACTCTAATAGTACATATAGATAGTTTAATATTATTATTAATATTAAGTATAAAACTTTATTGGATATTAAGTCCAAGTTTTTTTCTTTATTTTCCTTTTTTTAACTGAAATTGATAAACTATTTTAAGAAATCAAAAAATTATCAAAAGATAAACAAATGATTTCGGTTAAAACCGGAACAGGAACCGTGGAGGAACCGGATTCTGAAATAGGGCCGGGACCGAACCGTCGGTTCGGTTTTGAAACTGGACCCGTGAGGCAACGGTTTTGGTTCTAGTTCCTCAAAATGAGGAACCAGAGCCGTAGTTTTGGAATCGGAACCAGCGAGTTCGGGCGTACCACCCCTACCTATAATTATAAGCTCAATAAATCGAATAAATATTTAAACTCTTTAATTAATTTATCCGACTTATTAATTCGATATTACTTCACTATAAATTCGAATTGCACTCTTATAATTATAAAATATCTTACTCTACGAAATGAGCGATCAACGATATAATCATTACATATAGATTAATCCTCCATAGACAATTCATAATTGAAGCTAGGTAGTATCCATTAAATCTCTTCAATTACCTATTATCCTCATTTATCATTAGTTCACTAGCGAATGGTTAATTTATAATCGGATTATAAATTAGAGATCTCAAACTATTCAGTTCAGAATTAACAAATGAGAGAATCGTCTTTTCTACTTCTCGCAAGAAGGAATAGATTCCATATCGGTGAATTTATATTCCTACTATTTAATTCAAATGTGAATCTAAAATGCAAGTGTTGGAAATGTCATAGGACAAACTTAAACGAGCAAATTAAGAATCACAGAAATAAACAGGAGTCTATAATCATTCCGAATTAAGATTTATCCATATATGATCATCTAGTGATTTAATTTGATTTTCCATTTGTACAATGGAATTTGTATGGAAAACGCCCAGGACAAGAGTCACATTCAAAATGTTTACGTGCCCGCATTAGTGATGTTTAAATTAAAGATCCCAAACTTTAATTAATTTCATTATGGATTTAATTTTAGTTTATTATCTATAATCTTAATGCTCTTGTATATAACTCTTATATACTAAGATTATGGTTACATAAATAAACTAGGGATTTTCATGATGTTCAAGAAAATACATACAATATGTAAAAGAGTTCGAAAATAAATGTCGGCTTTATTAATAATCAAAAATAATTCACAATTGTTTTAAGGCACTAATCCCTAACAATCTCCCACTTGCCCTAAAGCATATAGGACATGTCTCCCAATCCTATGTTCTTGTACCTCTAAAAACACTTTTCAGTGAGTCTTGTTGACAAGATCAATAAGAATGTACACGACCCGGATATCGACTTTCGAGTATCATTGTATAACTAGAAGTCAAAATCGGTGTAGTTATATATTTTAAGGTCACCACCTAAAATGAGACAAATATCTTATTCTCAAACATACTTGAGAATGTACTTGACTATTATCTAATGAAATATTTCTGGATTAGATTGAAACGGTTTGGCTATCCCTATCGCATATCAAATACCGAGCCTAGTACACAACATAGCATACATAAGGTTGCCCCTCGCAGAGGCATGGGGAATACGTCTCATGTCATCTTCCTCTTGAGGTGGCTAAGAACACTTCTCCTTGGAGAGAACGATTCCATATCGAGTTGGTAGGTAACCCTTGGAATCTTGCATTCTATAATGTAAGCGCAACATATCGATATAAGAAACTTGAGACAATGCCAATAATTTATTCTTGCGATCTCGAATGATTCGAATTCCAAGAACATAATTCGCTTCTCCCAAATCTTTCATTTGAATTGCTTGGAAAACCAACCTTTAACCACAGATAACATCTCTACATCATTTCCCAATGAGTAGAATATCATCTACGTAAAGCACTAAAAATGTCACTTTACCATCCTTGATCCGCTTGTATACACAAGGCTCATCAACACTTTGGTCAAAACCATAAGACTTGATTGTCTCATCAAATCTATGGTTCCATGACCTTGAGGCTTGTTTTAACCCATAAATGGATCTAAGGAATTTTTGACTTTTTGTTGTTGACCTTTGGCTACAAGACCCTCTCGGTTGCTTCATGTAGATTCCCTCGTCAAGATGGCCATTGCCGTCTTGGCATCCATCTGCCATATCTCATAGTCAAGACATGCAATAATTGAAAGTAGTATGCGAATAGAATTTAGCATTGCTAAAGCGAGAAAGTCTCCTCATAGTCGACTCCCTCATTTTGGGTGTAACCCTTTAGCCACTAGCCTTGCTTTGAAAGTCTCTACTTTCCCATCCACACTCTTCTTTATCTTATAGATCCATTTGCACCCAATGGGCTTGACATCTTGGTGGATCTACAAGAACCCATACTGATGTTGGAGTATATAGACTCTATTTCTTGGTTCATAGCTTCAAGCCACCTCTCTTTATCGAATTCTCCATCGCTTGTCGAAAAGATAATGGATCATCATCTACCCCATCGAAGATTACAACATTTGCCTTTTTGATTTGACGATAAGCGGATTGGTGGTCTAATCACCCTTCGGCTGCGTTGAGATGTCATGATATTCGATCGGTATAGTGGTATTTCTAGCGATTTCCCCAACAACTCTTGTTGGTTGTGGTCCGATCTCATCGAGAAAGTAACTCCTCGAGTACAACTTTACTTCGAGGTCGGAAGTTTTCTATATAATCATTCTCAAGAAAGATAGCATTAATCAAAACTATTACTTTTTTTTCTTGCGGATAATAAAACAAATCTCCTCTCATTCCTTTGGGATATCCAACGAAACAGATACACTTTTGAACGTGGATGCAACTTTCGAGTCTTTCCTTTCAAAGACATGTGATGGGCACCCCCATATGTGAAAGTGGCATAAATTAACTTTACTCCCATTCCATAACTCTAGTGGCATCTTTTGGATTAACTTAGACGGAACTACATTCAAAATGTGCTTTGCCATTTGCGGTGCATACCCCCAAAATGAATCGGCGGTGTAAGCGTAGCTCATCATCAACCTAACCATATCAAGCAACATTTGATTTCTCCTTTCAAAGAACACCGTTTCTTTGAGGGGTGCCAGTCTTTGTGAGTTGGTACAAAATACCATGCTCGGCAAATAATCTTTGAACTCGGTATCAACATATTTGATTGGAATGTGTTTTGCATGTATTTTGGGCTTAATTATAGTTAGAATTAGTTGCTATGCATGCAAAGTACATGAATAAAAAGGGCTTTATTTTTGTTTTGTGGAAAAGGTATTACGCTTTGCTCGTTTTGTAGGAATTGAATGATAATTGTAGCATTTTGGCAACAATTCGGAGCATTACGGTAAAAAACCATCGATACTAGAAGTAACGTCACGATATTTGGAGTTGAATCGAGAAGAAGTCGGATGAACCAAGGCGAGAAACGAAATGAAACAAAGACATATTAGCTCAGAGTGCGCACGGGTAGGGCGTGCGTCCATAGCACGGCCCGTGTGCTAGCTTTAATCGAGACTCAAGCCACGGCAGACGCACGGCCTGGTCGTGCATGATGCGCACGCCCGTGGGCCCTTCGGGAAAAAGAACAATTCTGTGGTACCTAGCACGGGTTGGGCGCGCGCTATGCACACGCCGTGCGTCGTGGGAAAACAGAGTTTGACAGCTCTTAAACTAGGTTTTGACCCAAACGGAGTACAAATAGAGATGAGGCGGCCACAAACGAGGGCACACTGACTTTTGCCCTAGAACGCGAGAGAAAATAGCAACTTTCTACTAAAGGATTGGAGAGATTGATCGAGGTCACAACCACACGCTTGAGGATTGAAGATAGATCGAGATATCATCAACATCCCCGAGTTTACTCATTCCATCGTATCATTTACTTTTGATTAGTTAGATATGAACTTGAATAATTTGTCTATGGATTATTTATTTTCTATGTCGGCTAAAAATCTTGTGATTCGGATTTGGAATTAGGTTAATGGATACTTTTATTGGATGATTAATTGCAATTGAAGTTATTGTTTTCCAACCTTATTCGAGTACTTTGTTTTAATTCTTGTTTCATCAAAACACGTTTGGTTTAACTTTCTTTGATGTATTGATTCATAATTCGAAAGATGAGTTTCAATACTAGATATGTGAGTACTTGACATGAATATTTGCAAGATTGAGAAGTCTGTGAATATTTGTGAGGATATTTAAATCTTTTGTGCTTTTGGGAGTTGGATATCTCATGTTGAGTAGAAATGTTAGCATAGATATTCCAAAGGGAGAAACGTCAAGAGGATGAAGTGATGTGTGGGGTTCATATTCTCAATACTTTGTCGGATACCCTTTACAATTTATTCACCATTTGTGAAGAGTCCGAGAGAAATCGGCAACACTTGAACGTGAATATGCATCATAAAAGCAAGGAAGCGAGATAAGTTTTTAGTTAAAAAGTATTTTGAATTCAAGCTTGATGATTCTTCTTCTCTCATGGATCAAATTCATAATCTGCAAGTGATAGTTTCAAAACTTAAAGATTATGGGGTGGAAATTTCAGAATCTATGCAAGTAGGTGCCATAATTGCTAAATTACCTTCTTCTTGGAATGACTATCAAAAGAAATTACTTCATACTTCTGAAATTTTGACCATATCTAGTGTTTTGAAACATCTAAGAATTGAAGAAGGTGCTTTAGGATTCTTCATAAGAAAGAATATGATAGTGATCCTAGAGTGAATATGGTTCATGAGAAGAAGTTTAAAAAGTATTTTGAATTCAAGCTTGATGATTCTTCTTCTCTCATGGATGAAATTCATAATCGCAAGTGATAGTTTCAAAACTTAAAGATTATGGGGTGGAAATTTCGAGAATCTATGCAAGTAGGTGCCATAATTGCTAAATTACCTTCTTCTTGGAATGATTATCAAAAGAAATTACTTCATACTTCTGAAATTTTGACCATATCTAGTGTTTTGAAACATCTAAGAATTGAAGAAGGTGCTAGGATTCTTCATAAGAAAGAATTTGATAGTGATCCTAGAGTGAATATGGTTCATGAGAAGAAGTTTAAGAATAAAAGAAATAATTCTGAAAATGTTGATTCTATAGACAAGAAAAAGAAAAATAGAGTTTGCTATAATTGTGGTAAGAAAGGTTATTATAAGGCGAGTGTAAATCAACAAGAAGCAAAATGTTGATTTTGCTAATGCTTCTAGTGCTAATCTTGTTGAAGATGCTACAGAAATTATAGCAATGTTATCTCTTGGTACTGTGACTGAACTCCACTTGGCTACACCAACCTCTTCTAAGGATTGGTGGTATGATTCCGGTGCTGCGATTCATGTTTGCAATGACAAGGAACAATTCAAGAATTATGAAATTCTGGATGGACAACAAGTAGTTATGGCAAATGGTGTGAGGGCCAAGGTACTTGGTAGAGGAGATGTTCATTTGGGCTTCACCTCCGCAAGAAGATGGTACTCACTAATGTGCTTCATGTTCGGATGTTGTGAAGAATGTTGTCTCTGTGGATATTCTTAATAAGAAAGGGTTGAAAGTTGCACTAGAGTCTAATAATATAATCTTGTCTAAGAATGGTGTATTTGTTGGAAAGGGGTATTCTTGTAATGGATATTTAAACTAGTATCAATAAAGTTAATAATGTTTCTCTTTATTTGATTGATTCTTCTTATTCTTTGGCATGGTAGATTAGCACATGGTTGTCATAGAGTTTTGAATTACATGTCTAAAAATGGATTTATCTCCTATAATGACTATGTGAATAAGAAGTGTGAAACTTGTGTTCAAGCAAAAATTACAAGATTACATTTTCCTAAAGTTGAAAGAAACACACAATTGCTTGATCTTGTGCATTCGGATGTGTGTGAACTTAATAGTTTTCTAACAAGAGGTGGAAATAAATACTTTGTTACTTTCATTGATGATTGCTCTAGATTTATGCATGTTTATTTGATGAAATCTAAGGATGAAGTATTTGGTATGTTTAAAGCTTACAAGTCTCTTGTCGAAAATTAATTAAGTAGAAAAATCAAAACTTTGAAGAGTGATAGAGGTGGTGAATACTTATCTGGTGAATTTTCTAAATCATGTGAAGATAATGGTATTATATACCAAACTAGTGCTCCATATACACCACAACAAAATGGTTTGGCTGAAAGAAAGAATAGAATGTTACAAGACATGGTGAATTTCATGCTCTTAAGTTCATGTTTGCCAAACAATTTGTGAGGTGAAGCTTTGTTGGCCATCTGTCATGTTCATAATCGATTCCTTCATTAAGGACTAAAGTGTCCCCATATGAGTTATGGAAAGGAAGAAAACCAAACTTGTCATGCTTTAAAGTTTGGGGTTGTATAGCCTATTATAGAGTTCCAGGACAATAAAAGAACCAAGTTGGGACCTAGGGCACTTAAAAGTGTTTTTGTTGGCTATCTTTGAAAATTCTAAAGCTTATAGATTGTTAGATCTTGATTCTAAGGTAATAGTTGAATCAAGAGATGTTGAGTTCTTTGAGGATAAGTTTCTCAAAGATTCAATGGTGAATGTGAATCCATCACAAGTGTCCTGGTTCATCTCAAATTGCACTTCTAGTGAACTTAAAAGAAAAGAAATTGACACTCCTATTGAACCTAGGAAGTCAAAGACAAATGAAGGGAAAAAAAAACTTTCTTCTGATTTTATATCCTCTCAAGCTATTGTCTTCCTTGTGGAAGGTAATAGGAACTCTCTACTTAATAAAACACCAGTTTTATTTAGTGTAGAGGATGATCCTAAAACATTTAGTGAGGCTATGAAGTCTAGAGATGCTGCATTTTGGAAAGAAGCTGTAAATGATGAAATGGATTCAATATTGTCTAACAATACTTGGATTCTAGTTGATTTACCTCAAGGTTCAAAACCAATAGGCTGTAAATGGGTATTTCATAGGAAGTACGCCACAGATGGAACTATTCTAACTTATAAAGCAAGATTAGTAGCTAAGGGATTTAAACAAAAAGAAGGAGTCGATTACTTTGACACTTATGCGCCAGTTGCTAGGATTACCTGAGTTAGAGTACTCCTTGCTTTAGCTTCTATATATAATATGCATGTACATCAAATGGATGTAAAAATAGCCTTTCTAAATGGTAATTTAGATGAGGAGGTGTACATGGAACAACCAGAAGGCTTTGTGTTGCCTGGTAATGAATATAAAGTGTGTAAGCTAGTTAAGTCTTTGTATGGACTAAAACAAGCTCCTAAACGTGGCATGAAAAATTTAAATCAGATTACTCTCAAGTGGATTTAGGTATAATAATCTTTGATAAGTTCATTTATTCTAAATTCAATGAAGACTATGGTGTGATTATTTGCATTTATGTGGATGACATGCTTATTATTAGTACTACTTTAAAAGGTGTAGTAGATACTAAGAAGTATCTTTCTTCTAAGTTGAAGATGAAGGATCTTGGTGAAGTTGGTACAATCTTAGGTATTAAAGTTAAGAAACATAGTGGGGGTTTTGCTCTTTCACAAGCACATTATGTTGATAAAATCTTAAAGAAGTATCAACATTTGAATGTGAAAGAAGTTAGTACTCCTTTTGATCATAACTTTAGGTTGTATGAAAATTCCGCAATTCAATAGCTCATTTCGAGTATGCTAGTGTAATTGGAAGTCGATGTATGCAATGAGTTGCACAAGGCCGGATATTTCATATTCTATTTGTAGACTTGCGGATATACTAAAAATCCTTGTAGAGATAATTGGAACATTGTAACAAGAGTTCTTGGATATCTTAAAAAGACTAAAGATTTAGGACTCTACTATAATAATTTTCCAAATGTACTAGAAGGTTATTCGATGCAGTTGGATTACTAGCATAAGTGATCAAAAACCTACTAGTGGTTGGGTGTTTATGCTTGGTGGTGGTGTAGTTTCTTGGGCTTCAAAGAAACAAACAAGAATTACACACTCCACCATGGAAGTTTGAATTTATTGCTTTATCTTCATCTTGTAAGTGAATAAAGTGTACAATGGTAAATCTAGACATATAAGCCTAAGGCACGCATTTATTAAAGAAATGCTTAATAATGATGTTGTCACTATTGTGTTCGTTAGAACTTATAATAATTTGGCGGATCCGATTAACCAAACATTTAGCTAGGGATTTGGTGAATTTGACAACATCGGAATGGGATTAAAACCTTGATCTATAATCACTAGTGATGGTAACCCAACCTTCTTCTAGTACTACCCTGGATTGAAAGGTTTAAAGGGTAAAAATAAGTTACTAAGTGATTGTGAGCACCTAAGTAAGTGTATACCATTCCAAGTGTAAGGTGCATATTTTGTTACTCTTAAGTAAGCAGGTTGAGAGTTAATTCATAATGGAATTATTTCATAGTGTTTTATTTATATTCAATTAAATAAAATTTGAAATAACTTCCACCTATATGATCATAGGAAGTGGTGCCGCTTCTAGCAAAAGTTTTGGGTGATCTTTTGTACATGATCATGAACTAGGATGAGCACATGGTCGGTAATAGTGCTAAATGTATTTGTGAATAAAAGAATGCATTTGATGGTTCATGTGTGGAATATTTCTAATCTATTTTTGAGTGTTGGTTTAAGCAACCTAGCCACTAATTACTTAATTTAGATGTGTGAATTATTTACACTAAAGAAAAGTTTGAAGTAAAGTTACTTTTCTTATGCATGATATTTATGAGTGTTAGTTTGAAATTATATCACAAATTAAATGGGGGAATGATAAAAATAGTTTGTGATATAAAATGCCTAGCTAAAGTGCTAAAGTGGGTCATAATGTAGCTAGCTTTTGAAGTGCAGTAGCTTTGGAAAGTTAGTTGATCAATTCTCAAAAAAAAAAAACGTGGCATTTACGGAATGGACGTGTCTTCTCGGAATATATGCATCATTTGTGTTGAAAGTTACAATTGATCAAGTTGAAGAAACACCCCCGACCATTCATCTCATTTTCACAAAAAGGTGCAATCTATTAAAGTGAAGTTTTGGTGCCTGTGAAGAGATCAACGGCTACAAGACATGATGATATAAATAGTTTAGCAAAGGCCACAATAACTAATTTTTGTGCATTCTTTATTCTTGTAGAAGCAATTCAAAAACTTGCTATTTGGTTGTTCATTTGTCTAGTGTATCCTAGAAGTAATTTGCCACAAACTCGGTTAGCAAGTAGTGGGGGCAAATAACACTTTAAGAAAAGTGTCCAACACGCCTTAGACTTGTTTTATTTCCTTCAAATTGTAATACCAAAAATCCCATATCTTTCGACTTCCTCCAATTTCTATTTTGTCTTTGGTTCATACCCGGTTAATTTATTCAACACTAATTAATCATTAGAAAAAAAGCTGATAGAACAAATTAATAAAAGCACATATGTAGACAACATGATTATTCACTTCGTCACTAGTAATAGAGGATAGATCACATCAACTTGTAGCTAGAAATAATACTATTTATACTTCATATGACATAGAGTTAGATTAACTACTATAAGATTTCAATTAGGGCTATTGTCCATGAAATTATCAGTGTCTGTTTTATGATCAACAACTCCATCAATACTCCTCAACCAGAAAGTACAATCAAACGAAGCTGCATCATTTGGGACATCATCCATCACCCAATCTTGTCCTACCGGAAAATATATTCCGGTGCGGGGATGGGGCATCCAACAGCTCCGCCTTTCCTCCGGAGGCTCCTCCGGCCACCGCCGCTCGTCAGATGTCGGAGTCTTCAAGATTTTGTTGGTGTTTTCAGGAGGATCATTTGGATTTCCCAACTTGCTCATGCAACGTCGACCAACTGCTAATCCATGTCTGCAAAGTACAGAATAAAAGAATATTTATATAATATTTTTGAAGATTAGGATTAATTAATTATACTATTATACAAAAATGTTAATGGATAAGTGGGAAGTATTTCAAAAGAAATATAAATGTAGAAACTGAGTTATAAGAAGAATGCTGAATTTTTAATCCCATTTTTGGCTGTGCACCATATAGGGACGGAGCCAGAAAATGAACATTAATTAGGGGAGGGGGAGATTTATTTTTCTTAAAAGTAGTGAATAAAAAGGTATGTTTAAATTTTATAGGGGAGCTAGAGCATAAATTTTAAAATTATATATAAAAAAAAACTATAAATTTAATTTATAGATATATCGTGTATATTTATTTTGAAAAAAATTCGAAGCTGGGGAAGCATGGCGCTCTACTAGTATATATGGAATTAATTCAGCAAGAGGATTTTATAACTAAATTAAAAACCAATTTTCATTCTCTGTTTGGTTGGATGACATTTGATGAGGGAAAAAAAAGGGGGAAAAGTTTTAGTAGGATAGAGGAAAAAGGAAAATTCAAATTTTCAAACTTGTCTTAATGGTGTAAAGAAATTAAGACATAACTTGAGGAAGCCAAAAATAAACAAATAAATAAATAAAACAGAAATGAATAAAATTAGAGTTGAGAAACATACACTGAGAATGGCTTTATAAACAACATCTTTGTGTTCTTGATTCCAGTTCTGGCCATGGCTCTCTAGCTCTTTTCAAATTAATTTCTTTAGAAACTATTTGAGTTTCGGAAAATTAAAATAAAATTCAACTAATTAGATTTAGATCTAACTTCTAAGTGAGCAAATTTTATATGTTTTATATATAACAACATAAGTAACCAAATAAATATAATATTCGTCAGAGCTAATTATGTGACCGATATATAAAATATATCTATTTTTGTATAAATGGTTGCAATTAAATGAAGTAGAATAAATTCTGTTGTTATCTGGTGAAGGCTTTGCAAGAAATGGACAGGTATAAAACATAATTTCAAATGCAAGAAAACCCTTTTTCTTTTCACTTTTCATGAGTTATAACCTTGTTCGATGGGGCAATCTGTGGTCTTAAACTGCTCCTCAAAAAAGCTAAGGAATTCGTGTAGTACTAAAATTCATGTACTTTTTGGTATACTGATTATCTTGATTTTAATCATGTAGAATAAATATATTCTTGATGCAATATTGATTAGATTGACCATTCGTGATTGGTCCCCTATCAATGGCGTGGCAACATTTTATTTGGTAACAGGCTTATTTTCATTCGATCTAATTATAACTTGAAATTTTAGATAAAAGTTGCAAAAAACATTGTGTGTATTTTCACATTATTACTTTTAAAAGACAATGACTGAAAGTTAGTGGTGTTATGATTATATTCATTTAAAGGATAGTTTTGTGGAAAAAAATATCCTATCAGGTATGCTTTTATATTTGGGAATATATTATGTTTTGAGATTGCTTGAAAATTATCTCAATGACAGTTTTGAGATAATAAGCATTGATCTAAAAATTCATGTCTAGGCGCTAGCCTTCCTTTGGCAGCATATTTTTTTTTTTGCTTTATCGATTAAGCCTTGTCTAATTCTATCTATACCCCGTCTAACTTCGTCCAGGTCCGTTTAAGTAATAGGCCCCAGTCAATCTTCCGCCTATATAGCGCTAATAAATAATGAGAGTTGTTTAATTTGTGTGCACAAGCTAGACATCTTTTACATTTATTAAATATTTGTAAGATTATTAATTGACAAGCATGAAAACATGACAAAAATCTCAACTTATAAATGATTGAGGAATTTTGTTTTGGTAAAATAATTTAACTTTCTATTTATTTTAAAGAATATTATTGAGATTTTGAGACGAAAGAACTCCTTTTCTGTCAAAATATCCAATATTTCGAAAAAATTTCCAACGATTCCCCATAGCCAACAATAGAATAATTGAGCGAAAGATATTGTGACGATCAAAAAAATGAGCGGAAAAACAAGACAGAAATGGGTCGGTTATCATTATTAAGAAAACCCATTATTGGTTAGTAAAGAACACAAATGAAATGAAAGGATAAAAAAGGTCGATTGACAAAACAAAAAAGGAAATAATTTACAAGATATGATTTATCCGCATCTAAAGTATCACTTCCAACAACTATTGAACTAAAAAAAAAGAAATTTCGGAATGGTGATTCGTTCGCTTCTTCTCTTCCGCCTGGCTAGTTGTCTTTCTCCTCCGCTTACGTAGTTTTGCGCATTCACGTTCCTTCAGTGGTCCGGACTGGCCCGCCTCTCGATTGGAATTGAGGGTTGGCCTCTTTGACTCGGGCAGGGAGAGCGCGACGAGTGCTTAAAGAATTTGCCGCTTAAGAGTTTGGTTGATGCACCGATGGAACTATCAAATGTCAATTTCTTTGGAATTATTTTTCCAATAGTATTATTAAAGACTTGTTTCCAAAATTGGGAGTAGTTCAATTAACTTTTAAGAAAGGCTCTACGAAACCAAAATAGTAATAGATATTTGCTTATGTAGTATAGGTTTGTTGCTTATATAGTATGAGTTTGTTGCTTATGACTTGCTTATGTAGTTAATGTAATTGTGGTGCATACGTAGTGTATATTCGTTGCTTGTGTAGTATAGGCTTGTTGCTTATGTAGTATGGGTTTGTTGCTCATGACTTGCTTATGTAGTTAATATATTTGTGGTGCATATGTAGTGTATATTCGTTGCTTATATAGTATAGGCTTGTTGCTTATGTAGTATGAATTTGTTGCTCATGACTTGCTTATGTAGCTAGTATATCTAAAAGCATCATGACACATCTATACAAGCAACAAATTACATCTTCATAAGCAAACCTTCGAACAGTAGTCGATCTCTAGCAACTATGGCGAATTGTCTGCAACTTTTTTCACACAGTAGTGAATTGAAGAAGAAGGATGAAGAATTTCTCACAATAGTGCATTGAAGAAGAAGGAGGAGGATGATTGTTCAAGTTGAATTTGCTACGAGATTTGGAAGGATTGTGTGTGTTCTATTCAAGTGAAGGTGACTGGTTCTCATTCTCTCATGAACAACGTTCGAAGAAGAAGAAGGATGAGATTTGTTCACGCTGAATTTGATGTGAGATTTGGAGAGATTGTGTGATCATAATGTGAACAGAATCCCGTGAATATTGGGTAATTTTGTAGGCTGACTAATTTACCCCTTTCTCTAATTATCAGCATTTATCTGAAATTTTAGCTCTAAAATCGCAGCCATTGAAAAATCTAGATATGTGGCTAGAATTGGTCCCTATGGACTCACCCTATGAGGTAGTCTCATATAACTCTTTTCCTATATATATATATATATATATATATATAGAGAGAGAGAGAGAGATAGAGATATATATATAGATATATATATATATAGTTGGTAGGTGGTTTCTTGTTTTTAGAAATGGCTAAGTGTATAGAAAATTTAAGCTAGTCGAGGCTTGTATTCGATCTGATCTCTTCAAGACGAAAATGCCCCATATTCAAGTGCTTATGGTTCCGTCATTCGTCCCCAAAATACAACGATTTTTATCTATTTCGACTTAGCAAAGACTTTGCAAAAGTCAAAACTACAAATGAATCGAGAAGTGTTTAAGGCTTTCATGCTTTGAAACGGGAAGGATGTCAATATGCAGATACAATGACTCGATTATTAGGCTGAAAATTTTCGTGTTTTTTCATATGCAAGGGCCTTGTATTTATTTGCATCAAGGTGTCCGGATGGAAAGAACATGTCTTTTGGCTCGAAAAAGACATGTCTACCAAAAATGCACATGGTAGCTAGAACAAGTGCATCGAGTTCAAAACGTCTTGTGACGCCAGCACACATGCGTGCATTTAATTATGCTCACTATCTCCGGTGCGCGCCGCATAAGTGCGCGCGCACACGATGGCCTCAGCGCGTGGTGCGCTCTGCGCACAGCTGCGCACAATATTTTAAAAGGGTCTTAAATAAATTTGGTCCAGAAAGTAAAAGGTACTTGAAGCCCAAGCCCCGACGACGGGACCGGAGGACCCGAGGTCGGCGAACGCGTCTTGCGGGGGCAGTGGCGTGTGTGTGTGTTGAACCAAACCCACAAGCGAGATAGGTCATCACCCTTTAATAACTTTGGTGCCCTCAGGGCCCAAACCCAAATGTCCAACTTGGGATTTATTAAGTGAGCAAACTTTGGTTATCTACTCTATATGGGATGGAGCATTTCTCCTTCCCCACATTTTTTATTTTCCATACCATTTTCTAGTTTTAAGTGGCTAACGTCTAGCATTAATTTCTCATTCACCCATAATTGGTTTTGAAAATTTTCAAATGATATTATCATCTACTCACTTAGTAGAATTTTTATAAATAATTTAATTCTATTTTTCACTAATGTAAACCACTTAAATATTTGGTCAAAATCGGGTCAACACCCATTTTTCCAAACCAAATTCTAACAATCCCCCGCATGAATAAAATTAATGCATGCGTGTATGTAGATTCGCTTGAAAGTCTCAAATGAACTATTATTGCATCTTGATAGGTAGCTTGTGACTTTGAACCTTCCTTAGTAAAATACTATCGGATTTACTAGCTGCTTAGTGGCACGATGTCTTGAACTACTCAGCTGTTTGTGTAAATCGAGACAACAATACTTACACAATAATAATTCTAGCACTTGTTGTTCTCATGTTGTGTCCATTTTGGCCATGGACCATATCTTAGATTCATAAGTGTTTCCTTGAAGCGGTCATTACTTCTCACTAATATAGGTGATCTCCTATTGAAGAGTATCTGCCATACTCCACCTTTCGGTATAGAAATCATTAAAAGTCTTAAACTTAACCTCACCACGTTCGGCGCAGGTTTCTATTTCACTTGGAAGTTTCGGGAATGAGCTAACACATTTCCCAAGTGTTCAAATTTGAATATTCATAATTTAGTTGTCTCATTTAACCAAGGTCTTGGGATCTCCAATTCACAAGGTTGGGTTACCGCTATGAACATTCTTTATTTTGTAGATTTTAAACACATTCTCCTTAAAAATTTATACAATTGATCTCGATTTATGCCTTTTGTAAATGGTGGGCGAATTATGTCGAGAAAACCACCCCTAGTGTTGAGTACCAACCTCCTACTAGAAATCTTTTGCTCGGTCCAACCGCCGAGTAGTTTAGATGGACAAGTGGATCGATTTGTGGTCGTCACACAAAAATCGGCTAGTAATGGTAAAAATATCATCCCTTCACACCCTCAACAAAACATTTTTACTCGCAATCTGTTTCATGCTCTGCAGGGAAAAAGATTGCAGTCCAGGTCTCATTTCGTACCTATGAAACAAGATAATCCCCTAGCTATTGTGGTTTATTCCAATGTTGTTGAATCAAGTTCGAATCTTAAAGATAGTGATGAAACAGATTTTGACTTGACTCATGATTCAACATCTCCAACATCAAGTTATCCTCTTAACTTTGATTTTTAAGTTGATGCATACAAGTTGGAAGCTTTAAAGACCAAGCTAGCTAGGCGACTCCTCAACTACTCCGCTTGTCCTTCACTCGTGTGATTCCTCAGAAGCTATGAGGTTATGCCAATTGCAGCTTGAGGATCTTGGGCTGACATTCCGCAGGCAGCCCATCAAGACGATACTCGAACACATGCTAAAAAAACAAATGACAATGTCATTCGAAAATCCTCTAGAAATACACGCCCTTTTTTTAAATTGCATTTTTAAATTTTTTTCTTTTTTCTGAAGTTTAGCTTTGTTTTTCCTTAGCTACCTGATTGACTTGTGATCAGGACCTTTTCTTTCTTTTTATATATTTCTATTTATTTAAAAAAAACACATAATATATCTTTTAAAACCTATGGCTTTTATTCAAACAAAACAAGTTTATATAAATATAAAAACAAGTAAAAGTATAAAAATAAAATTAAAATCAAAATAATAGTTTAATTTTTACTAGCTTTCTAATGAGTCTATTCACGAGCTTACTAACAAGCATGCTCACGAGCTAACGAGTTAAATATTTCGGAGTTCGAGTTTGGTTCATTCTTTTGAATGTGCCTTATGAAGTTTTGTCGATTCGAGCTCCAAATAACTCACGAGCGGTCTCAAATATTAAATGGCAATTCTATAGCTTGAGACATTATTAATCATACTAAAATAGAATATAAACAAAACTTATAAATTATATTTTGTAACACATTCGCCAATATAATTCCCAAAATATTCTCCTCTACATGACATTTTCATATATATATATATATATATATATATATATATTATCATACCCAGCTCTGCCCCCAAAACCTGCTAGTCTTACCCAGTCTACTGAAAACCCTAAATTCACCCAATACCCAACCCACTCACTTTCTTTTTTTCTCTATTCTCTCTCACAATTATCACTTTCCAGTTTTCTTCCAATTTTTTGTCGTTCCATTTGTGATTTCATCTCCATTTTTCTTGCGATTTCGGAGTGTTTTTTCTTGATTTACTTGCAATTGTTCCAAGTTCGGCTCTCTTCGACCAAGAATTGGGTATTTTTTCAGTTTTTTTGCGATTTTTTTCTTCAGTTAAGGAAAAGGAATCGGTTCAATAACTAATGAGAGTATGCGAGCCTTTGATTCACGGTTGGGTATCCCATGCCTATCTCCATGCTGATGCACTACGAAATTCTTGAAAAATTGATTGAAGTTTTAATGAAATCCCTCGAATATTCACGATTCATTAAA
This sequence comes from Rehmannia glutinosa, assembly GCA_016081115.2. NCBI lineage: Eukaryota > Viridiplantae > Streptophyta > Magnoliopsida > Lamiales > Orobanchaceae > Rehmannia > Rehmannia glutinosa. Next base: position 228,614 of record JABTTQ020002932.1, read on the forward strand.
AAAACTATGTTTCTCTATTATGTTTGATTTTAGTTATTTTCGAAAGCTTTTTTTATGGATTTTTGCTTTAAAATGTATGTTAGAGTTTCAATTTGAGCGTATATTTTGTTAGATTTTCGATTTGAGCATGTATTTTTACATGAATTGTATGTTAGGGTTTTTAATTTGAGCATGTTGATTTGTTAAGTTTATGTATTTCAGGTTTTAATCTAAGTGTTGTTGTTTCGATGTTTTTGTAACCTGAAAATTTCTCTAGATTTTGTTATTTTTCTGTTTTGACATTAGGAGCTGCGAACTGCTTTCATTTACATGCTCAACATTTCTGTAAGTTTTAAAGGTATCATTTCAAGCTTAAAAGTATCACTTTTAACATTTAAAGTATCACTTTTTTGCAACAGTTGTTTCTTGAAAAGCTTTTTAATGGAGAGAAAGGGTAGGATCAAGCTAAAAAGTTGAGAGATTGCTCGAATAATTGGATGTTAAATGGAAACAGTAAAGACATGAGCACCGTGGATTTCGTAAGATTGTCTTTCGTGTTTTGCTTTTAATAGTTACTTTTTAATTTAAATAGTATCAGTTATAATAATATTTTTCCTGTTAATTTTATTTTATCTTCATTTAAGGTCGGTGAACAGTGCAAATTAAGAGCTTCTTACTGTGCAAGAATTATTCTTAGCCGTTGGAATGAAATGAGAGTGCAAATCGAGAAGGGTGCAGTTCAATTTATAAATGAACAAGCCAAATGATGTATGTATAGGGCTCTTTAGAGGATGACAGATAAATTAGAGAAACATTCTCTTTTTTTGTCTTGACTAGTTCCAAATACTATAGTTGGTGTATGTTATATTGCAAGTTTTGATGGTATCGGTCCATCTTTCGTGTTACTAGATGAGTGAAAAGTATCATTCATTAATTGAAAAGTATTGACTTTGGGGTTCAAAGTATCACATTTTGCTCAAAAAGTATCACGTTATGTTATGTAGTATAATGAAAGTGTCATTTTAATTTGTCATAAATGATTATGAAAGAACATAAAATTGCGAGAATATCGAGTGATGAAAATAACACTTTTTTCAAAAAAAGTGTCTGTTTTTTTGGTTAAAAGTATCACTTTTTGTTTAAAAAGTATTACTTTATGTTATATAGTATAATGAAAGTAAGAACGTAAAATTGCAGAAAGATCACCTCATTAAAGTATCACTTTCTATTGGAAATGTCATAACCCGGAACTTTTCATATTTATTTACATGATTTATATCATTCATAAACATAAATACATGCATCTTAATATTTCATATTGACATTAGAACACATGAATAATCTTGATATGTCAATTTTTAGTTTAATTATGTTAGGTTACTACTTGTGCACTATTTAAAGAAATCGGGTAATAAATATTTTAAGCTTTATTTTATTACATCAATTGATTTATTTGAGTGTATAAAGTACAAATATATGTGAGTATATATTTTTAAATATATGTATATGTAATTAATTGTTAATCATAAGTTGAGGGGTCAACATGCATTTTAAACACACTTTAAGGGCTAAAGTGCAATTTTTGAAAACTTTGCATTATTGCTTCTTTAATGTAAGTTTTTGACAGCTACATGGTGAAATGAATCTGGAAGTTTCATCATTCATTGGGAAAAAAAACAAAACAAAACAAGGAAAGAAAGAAAAAGAAGGAAAAACTTACCGTAACGTAAACTTATTTCTTCATCAAAATCCAAGATTCTTCCAACTTTTCTTTGATTTTTGTTTAGGAAAATCTTACATATATATCTTTGGTTAAGAAGGATATATCCTCAAATAATTGGTAAGTATATCTAGTTTTTTGTTAATTTTTGCTATATAAACATTTGATAGCACATATAGTCATAGTTGTGAATTTTTGCTCCTTTAATCTTTCAATACATGCAATATAATGGTTAGATCTTAAATATATGTTCATAAAAATGTTTATACATGAGTTTAGTCTATGTTTTTGAGTTTTAAGAAGTCAAAAATCAAATTTAGGGTTTGTAAAACAAGAAAGAACAAGAAAAACACAAAGTTGTTATAGTATAAAAATCTGTTTTATTATGTTGTAGAGAAAGTTGCATTTGAAGGTCTAAAATCATGATTTTTAATTATTTGAAGGCATGGTTATATTTTTATACATGTTAGTTTATTGTGGTAAAAATTTGGGAGTGATTGAATACATTAAGATGTGTGAAAATCTACATGAACTTTAAGGTGATAACATGATCCCCCTGTTTCGTCGATGAGATTGTCTTCAGTATTGCTCTATTTCAACCGATTTACTCTCCGAATTTGGAGTTTTGTAGAACATAAAAGTTATAGAAATTGAATTAGCTTTTTAGTCCAACTTGAATCATCTTAATATCATTTTTCTGAGAAAGTTATGGTGAAAGTACTAAAAATTTGCAGAGTGAAATTTTTAGGACGTTTTAGTTGAATATTTTCTAAGTTTTTCCAATTGTGATTAGTTAAAATGCATACATGGCATACATACATGACTTCATTAGTACTTAGTGTATGATATTAAATTTGGTTATGCATTTTTGATATATTTATAGGTCAAAATCTCGATAAAGAAGCGAATAAGGTTGAGTAGACGAATCGGGATAAGACTTCACCTTGTGAGTATAATCTTGTAATTTGTTATTTGACTCTTATGTAATTGTATGATTGATGTTTTTGAATGAATTCCATATGTGTCGATTTTTGTGAATATGATCCAATGTGTTCTAAATGTGAACTATATGGTTGTTTTGGTGATCTTATGATGATGTCGATATGAATGTGAGAAATGTGAAATATATTGATGATATTGATATGGAATCAAGATATATGAAATGTATTGATGATACTGATATGGATATGAATTATGTGATATGAAATATGCATTCATCAGAGTTAAAAGGATTCTGTTATGGCCACCAATATCCTTGAATCATGTGTTACATATTTTTCAGAATTTTCTGAATACAGAGTACCGTACGGCCACCCCGAGTTCTTGGAACTCAAGTATATGTGTTATGAATTACAGAGTGCCATGGCCATATTCGTGATCACGATTTATTCTTGGATATTGATGGTCCATAACAAGTAAAAAAAGAATATGACTAAGCATATGCATTTGTGTATTTATTAATGATATAATCGAATGTGTAAGATGTATTGATGATGTACTTGTATTGATGTTGTGCTTGTATTGATGATGTACTTGTATTGATGTTGTGCTTGTATTGATGATGTACTTGTATTGATGTTGTGCTTGTGTTGATGATGTGCTTGTGTGATGTTAAATAACTTGTTACTCGATTATACTTATTGAGCTTGCAACTCACCAATTGCAATGTTGACTATTTTTAGATTATGTAGATGAAGTGACATGTGAAGCTTTTGTACAAGTGGAAGTATAGATCCAAGGTGATTTTCAGTCCTTCTTCCTCAGCTCATTATTTGCATATTATTTTAGGATCTTGTTTATAAGAATGTGGTCTATAATGGTTTGTAATATAACTTATGTATGTGTTGAAAACCGTTTCATTTGGGAACAATGTTTGTGTTTGTACAATATGTTTGCAATAATAATAAATATGCGCACTCTGATAAATAAAGCAGTGGTAATGCATTTAAGTTGGTATTTGTATTTTAAGTGCATATGTTACAGGGTAAGGGTGTTACAGGAAAAGTATCGATTTCTTATTCAAAAGTATCATTTTTTGTTCAAATAGTATCACTTCATATTATAAATGAATATCAAAGAGAATAAAATTGTAGAAGCATCACATCATTAAAGTATCACTTTTAATTGGAAAAGTATCAATTTTTGGTTTAAAAATGTCATTTTTTGTTCAAATAGTATCAATTCCTATTATAAATGAATATCAAAGAACATAAAATTGCAAAAGCAACACCTCCTTAAAGTATCACTTTCTATTAAAAAAGATTATCATTTTTTGGGTTAAAAGTTTCACTTTGTCATTACCAATGTATTAAATAAAAGATATCGAAATATTGAAGCTAAAGAATTCAATACTATAACAATGAATGTAACAATAGTTCATGTTTTTATACAAAAAAAATTACTAAAATAGTTGAGGATTAGGAGTGTTTGAACCAAACTCCTTCAATGGATGTGAGTTTGTTGTATCACTACTTTTCTTTTTCTTGTTTTTTCCGAAAATGCCCCTCGATCCTTTGCTTTCCCCTTGATAATTGAACGTGTAGGTTCCAAAGATAGTGTTAGAAGAATTAGAAACCTCATTTTGATCCAGGAGAATTAAGTGAATTCATCAATGCATCAATAGCTAAAGAATTCTTGTTGGTTAGAAATCGATACTTTTTATTGAAAAAGTGATACTTTTTACTAGAAAAGTAATACTTCAATTCGAGTGAGAGTTGGCCATGTATTCCAGCGGGTGTTTGTTAGCGGGCTTTGCATTAGGAGCCGAGAATTAATTCGTAATCGTGGAGCCGTTTTGGGCGGGTTTAGTATTTGGGGCTCCGTCTCACGGATCTAGATATGTGAGACGGTCTCACAAGAGACTCTCCCATATATTATATCTATATAATATATAAAAACAAGATAGCCTATAATTTTAGTAAGTTCCGCCAAAATGCACTTTCTATTTTTGTGAAATGTTCGATTTTATTGTTTTTTAATTTTTAAGTAATGAAATAATAATTATTTTCCATATTTAATATACATCATTTTATTGAGAACTAGTGTATATACATTAACTCCATAATAATTCATTGTTTCCCTCTTTTTTTTGTGTTCGGGTCAAATTTCAAAACATAAAAGCATGCTTAATAAATGACCACACATTTGTTACGATAATATTGTTGCATTGGGCTCAGAAATGACCCTTCATTTTTTTTTCCTTTGAAATCAATTTGAATTATATAATTAATTTGTAAAATATAACTAACCTGATGGTTGATGCCATTTAGTTTCTTATTTACTTATTTCAATCAATAAATAAGAAAATAATATTACTAAAATCTAATGTAAATAAATATTTAAATCTGAGTTCATTTGAACGACATTACATTGAGACTTACGTTTACATAAATTAAATAAAATGATTACCACATTCTAATTTTATATATCTCAATAACAATGCATAAAAAATATAGGAGACATCTATTCTAATTCTGCTAATTTTTCATATCATAGATAATAACAATGCAACCAAAATACATTAGCATTATAATCTCTGTAGAAATTAATGTGCGGTTTTAGGTTTTTGGCATTGGGTGGACCATAGTCTGCCCTCCAAATCTAATTAACACATTAAATGTGCCGGCAATAGTAATATAAATATGTGATTAATGATGCATTTTAAAAATAATATAAATACCCCATTTCGATTTATCAACTTACCTATTCTCCGCAGAAATCCCCCTTTGTCGCATATGGAGTATGAGTATGAATGAATAAAGATGGCTCCCATCTTCGTTTAGTGAAGCCAAAACCAATCCTAGCAAAATTGAGCGAGCAAATAATTAAGCTTTGTTTGGTTCGTGTTTAGATCGCCATCATTTGTAGATACTTCCAAGTGTTAACGAGTTTATAGTGTATTTTTCACCATAAGGCGGTATGTGAAATTTTATTTTGTTTCATGTTTTTTTTTCCATTCTGCCATGAATAACAAAAAAATATAATTCCTGATTTCTTATAATGACTTTTGATTTGTGTAGAGGTCCAGAATTCATGCAACACTCAAAAGTTAACGGGTTAGTAATTTTAAACCTATTTAGTCTACTGATTCTTGAAATTTCGCCTTAGATATTCCTATATATAAGACATCGGACATAAAATATATAAACGGTTTTTACAATGTTTTTATAAGGTTCCATATCCTCAATCCATCTATTTCTAAACACATATTAGCAAAAGTTCTTTGAATATATCTACCCTGTATTTGAATATTAATATAACAGAGAGAGCATTAAAAGGTATTCGGATAAAGACATATAAATTTGAGTATAAATGTTATGAAGATCACAAAGTCTACCATCATTTGAAATAAATGTAAGATGAACAATAGTCATCAAACAATGAGTTTAATTTTTTTCTACCTTTCAAAATATATATTTGTAAAGCAGATATATTCACTTACATGTCCTTTATCATCTGTGAAATACCAGTAATTGTCATTATTAGTTATTATTGTTAATAAGAAAATCCATGATTAGTAAAAATTATGATGTTTATAAGATAATATGTTATGTAGTAGTAGTCAAAAAAATTAATAAGACATATATATTACTTATCTGGCTATGTTCTGTATTCTTTTTCCTTCCAACAACAGTAATCATGATATGTATTTCACCATCTGATAGAAAATGCCAACATTGTAAATGTAGGGATATTTGGTTCTGTTACTTAATTATGTATTTATGAAACAAAAAACATGGTGTTTGTCGGTCCTTCTTTAACTGATAAAATCATACTGATATATAAACAAACATTAATCCATGTTTTGTTGTTTCTATCCACACATATTCATAACAGATACATGAAAATAATATAATAATTTGATTATAATCTGACTATGAAAACTTAAAATGAATAAAATGATGTCTATTTATATTGGATGTTATTTATTTTTGTTTTTTCAAAAATCTACATCTATATCTATATAATATATAAAAGCGAGAATAGTGCTAATTTTGGAAAAATCCGCCAAAAACCAATTGTCAAATATGGAAAGTTGTTTTTCAATTTATTATTAATATTGATTTCCTTTAACTCGACTTTTGCAAAAGATTAATGACTTCGCAGATTAATGTCTTGTGCAATGCATCTATATTGCAAATCAGTTAATCTCAGTTCCTTTTATTTCTTATTTTATGGGTAGATCGAATTTCAAAATAATAGAGCTTTATCATAATATAGCAATTGACCGGGTAGGAAAATGGCATATCATTGCATTGTGCCGAAACTATTTAATTGATATTACATAATTTAAATACTTTGTACAACTCTTCATTTTACTGATTAATAATAAATTCCAATTATATAAATAAAATGAATCGTAATTTTTTTATAATAAAAATAGATAACTGATAATAAGAAAAATAGAATACATAATAGCAATAGTGTTTATTTGAATTAAACAGGAGTTAATTAGGACGCATGGCAATTATTTTTGCAATTTACATGTGAACCTCTCGGTTTTCATTTGAATCATAAGCGCAACATACAACATTTAAATTGGATTTCATTGGAAATACCAGGTTGGCATTGAGACTACAGTAAACAAAGTTGACAACACATTAAACGAGAGTGCATTCTAATAAATACTAAACATTAACAAAGTTACTGAGGTTTTAAATTTTAATTAAAATTCAAGTCTTCCCAACTAATCAATTAATGTTTAGTACACTGGGAATACACGGTCTGCCATTAATACTGTAGTTTAAAACTAATATAAATACACTCAATTAACATTTCAAAACTCACCACTTTTAAGCATCTTAAAATAAATGTTAGGCTGATGAACTTCACCCACTGTCGCACAGTGAACAAAAACAAACACCATACCTGAAAAATAACTCTTATTCAGTTTTAAAAGATAAAAATCCAATCCAATCGCAGGGGTCTTGAAGCTTAGCTCGGTTTATGTTTATTGTGTACCGTCAATTTGGAAACAATTTAAGTGTTTTAAGTTCAGAGAAGGTATGTAAATTTTCTTTCATCTATAACATTGTTTTCAGTTTATATAAAATAAAAAACATAAAAACTAACATGATTTTTCTAATGACCTTTTTATTTCTCAGTGGGATTCAGGCTCCATGCAATACTCAAACGAGGGGCAAGTTGAAAATTTTCAACCAATTTTGCAGGAACATCGTTTGAATGCAACACTAAATGAAGATCACACATTTTACTGTCATCTCAGACAAGCACAATATCAGCAGTGATTCATCAAGAGGTCAGCTTTTTTATTTAACATGTTGTATTGTTTTATAAAGCATGATAAAACAAATACCTCATTTGCGAAATGGAAAGTCGGTTGTAATTGCTTAGGTTCATCCCTTTGATATTTAGAAATATCAAAATCGATAATCCAATTTCATCGTCAATCGTGCTTTCTCATTTTATCTAGCAAGTAGGCTAGTGGGCAAGAAAGGAAGATACATGATAATAGTGAAAAGATAGATTGAACCTTCCAATCTTTGGAAGTCATGTCGCATAATTCAATTACGAGGGTAGCATAACCGGATAAACAGGTAGTATCTTGGCTATAAAGATAATAGATTTATTTGTCATTACCTCATCTTTCGAGATCAGCGACTTGGCTTTTTCCTCCCTTTCCAATCTTACCCGATAGCAAGGTAATTAGTTGGCAGATCTTGGTCTTCCTTATCTGTAGCTGATATTAGATGACATGAAATTTATTAAACAAATATGATAATAAACTTTTTGCAGTCAAAATATTTGATGTTAGTCATGTTACTTATGCTAGCATTTCCTATATATTCACACATATATATGTATACACAGACATATAAATAAAGAAAAATTATTGGGCTCTCTATGTTTGCATTCGATTATGTGAATGCAAACTAAGCTAAAATTATGTATGAATGTGTAGAAATTTTAAAACAGAGAAGTATATGATGCAGTCACCTTATATGTGGAAAAAGATAGATCTAATTTTTATATTTTCCACGTTTATTTTAAAATAAATTTCTATTGGAAACTTAATTATTTTTTTCACTAAGATCTGAAAAGAAAAGAAATGTAAAATATGTGAAAATCAAACCGATCCTATTATAAAAAATTGTTCTCGAACATGCCATACTAAAATGTCGACATAAGACATAAGGTAGATTCGCTTACCTGTGAAACTATGTGTATTAAAACATGTATAATTTTTAGAGTCCAATAAAATGACTACAAAATATGTCATTTGAACTTATAAAAAAAATTGTAATATATTTGATGCCTTTCGCAAACATGCATATCTCTAATGCATTCGTATATGCTAAATTTAAACGAGTTAAGCTAATGTATCGTTTCTTTAGGTCCGCAATTTATGAGGAAATTGAACCCGATCTTATAGAAAAGAATACAGATTTTATTTTTGTTTCCTTTCTTAAAATTTGAAATGCGAGTATATCGAAAAAATGTTGAGTGAACACAAGTACATCAGCAAAGAAAATTCAGAATTTATAGGTAATTGTATATATCTGAATTTGTAGCTCATTCATCATATTCAAAACAATTATAACAAAGTATGAAAAATAAATATAAGCATGATCAGAAACCATTCCATCGGTAAGAAAATCAGATCGTACAGAAAAAAAATACAGATTTGAACCTTTTTTTTGGTTCCTTGCATCAGACCCGAAGCGAGTATAACTAAAATCCTAGGAAATTCAAAATGAAGAAAAAATGCGAAAAGAAAATACCTTATCTCAATTATTACTTCAAAGCAAATGAATAGGTTTCAAACCCTAAAATGTGAAGAATGGTTTTGTGAGAAAAGAATTATTTTATTTTAGGGTTTAGGGTTGAGAAAGGAATTATTACTCCAAATAAAATTCTGATTCCTTCTTATTTGGGCCAATTATGGTTAGCCTATAAGTAATTGTTTATATATTATATAGATTATTGTGCTAAAAAGTTATGGATTTCGACCATTTGGTTAAGCACATGTCAAGCCCATATAAGGTTATGGTTTTTAAGGATAATTAATTTTACTTAATTGGGCCGAATTTCATCTTCCTTGATTTTTGTAACATTTTCTTTGGTGTTTGATTTTTTCTAGAAGAGCAAGTCTCTTGTGAGACGGTCTCACGGATCTAAATCCGTGAGACGGACCTCCTAACGGCTCCGTCTTGAGAACATGAACCATGAAAATAAATTTAAAAATAATAATGAACCATGAAGAAGCAAAAATAAACCCTAAAAACATGAACCATGAAGAATAAACCCGAAAAATAAAAATAAATCCAAAAAATAAAAAATAAACCCTAAAAAAACTAAAAATCCTTAAAACTCAAATCAATTAAAAATAAACCCAAGAAACAAAATAAACCCTAAAAAAATAAATATAAATCCTAAGAAAAAATAAAATCTGAAAAAAAAACCTTTAAAACTTTGTGTAAGGGCTCCGTCTCGCGGATCTAAATCCGTGAGATTGTCTCACGCAAGTTTTTGCCTTTCTAGAATGGTAAATTATTTTGTAAAAGAATATTATATCCAACATCAATTTTTCTTTGTTTAATGTCACAAATGGTATGAAATTTTTATTCATTAAAGTAATTTCATCCTTTTAATTACATTTACAAAAATATATATTTACAATAATTTATTTTTTTCTCGCAGGCAACACATCGCAAGGAACTATGATTTATTCCTATTTTCTTCATTTACAGCCTTGAGTTTATCTATGGTTGTTGATCTAACGAAAGACGAAGATGTTGTGTAGTTCCATTAGTGTCATATAACAAGAAATGGCATTGAGATAAATATCCATTTGTAACTAAATGTAATTATATTTTCAAATTTGTATTACTATGTTCTCAGTATTTTTAGATACTTTTTTTTTGTTATATTTTTTTGCTTAGTAAAAACAAATTCATATGTTTTCTTTTAAGCTACGATAAATAATTGAATACGATCCAATATTAGTTTTCAATCTATTCATTCCTCTATCAAATTATATAAATAATAATTTAAAAACCGAGTTGACATTCATCTTTCAAACCTTACATTTGTTTTTTTAAAAAATCAGCATACTAATTTTATGTGTTGTTATCCCTAAAAGTCTAAAGAAATAATATATTGTTATGTTTTATTTATAAATAAGATTTTTGTATGTATTGTGTTTTATTGTCTAATATTTATTTATTTATCTATACTCATTAATTATTTTTTGAAATTATTGCACTTATTAAAAAATAATTTATTTTATATTAGTACAATCTATGAAGACAATTTCGTTGATGGTATCTTATGCCATGTCTATTGATAAGAATCGGGTCATTCTTTATTGAACGTAGGGTTATTTTGAATAATCATGTTTTTAGTTCTGATTAGTTGTATGTTGCGAGTCTTAAAATTCAATATGTGGTGAAGATAGTTATAGTGGTCGTACAAGTTCAATTGTATTTAAAGAAGTTTCCCAAAACTTAAAATATTTTTTTCTATTCTATATTTATGTTCTTTCAATTTGTTTTGTAATGTTGATTTATTATTCAATCATTTAATCCATAGTAAATGACTTTACAGTTCAATAATTTTTTAAATTTGATTAATTAAAATAACTCTAATATTAAAATTACTTTACCTAATATATAATCAGTGCATCGCACGGGTGAATCGCTAGTATATATATATATATAAGAAAACACTCTACTCGTAGTTATATATTGTATACATGTATGTATATATACAATATTATGTATGGTTATTGGTTAGAAGTATTTCTATACGTATTCCAGTAATTAACTATACTAAGAATATTTATTTATTTCCATCTTTCAATTATTACATTAATATGGATCACTAAGCCCTCTCGGGGACTTTCTTCATCGTATTTGGTTTGGTATTGCTACCGCACACATCTAGGATTCGACTTGTATCATGGATATTAAATCCGAAAGAAAATACTTGGATTCTCCCAATAATAGCACGTGTGTCGCCCAGAGCACAATGGGCATGTAATGTACTTTATCCGTTGGGTGAGGGGTGAGCTATCTTTTGACAATTTTTTTTAAAACACTATTAATATATAATAACAAATAAAATTGATATGACATTGTTGTTTTTGAAGTTAATTGATATGACATTGTTAATCAAACTGCATAACTCTTTTTTTTCACACATTAACCAATATAATACGCACCAACAAATACATTATATTTTACTAAACTAAACATGGCTTCGTAGGGTCAATTATAAACGGGTAAATTATATTTCTTCTCCTCCTGAAGTATGCGAGTTTATTTTAACTTTACCTTCTAATTTTTTATTTTTTTGGTAACTCTTTACTCTTGAACTTAGTGTTTTTCTCATATTACCCCTGTGGAGGTGGTAAAGTGTACAAAAAATATTAAGTTCAGAAATAAAATACTGCAAAAAAAATATGGGAACAAAGTGCAAAAACTCGCATAGTTTAGAGGGTTTGGTATAATTAACCCATAATACAAAACAAAAAGTAAATTGACTAGAGTTAGGGCTGGTAATGAGTGACATGATACGATTACGGAGACAAAAAGCACGATTAATCATGACATGATATGACACGATACAATACACGATAATCGATATGCATTGAAAATTAAATTAAAATTATAATTATTATTATATTTAAAATCAAATAAAATAGATAACATGAAAACATGGTAGTGTGACACGAGACATGTCAAACGGGCCGGGTTGGCTAGTCTTGGCCAGCCCACCTAGACCGTCTTCCAAGCGGGCGGTTTAGACTCACCACTCGGGCGGGCGGCCGGGCTGAATAAAAATATAAAAGTGTAGGCCCGGCTCGGCCCACTAGCCCGCCTCTGGGTAGGCCCCGGCCGGGCCAAGCCACGAAATGGGCCAACGGGCCCGGGCCTTTTTTTTTTTTTTTTTGTGTGTGTTCTTATGTTAAGTATAAATGAATCTAACATTTATATCAAAAATTGAGTTGCCAAGGTGGTAGGTTTTTACATCTCCTACCAAGAGGTCAAGAGTTCAGTCCTTACAATACATTTATTAAATATTTTACACTTAACGCCAGACGCATTTTTCCAATAGTATTTTTCCAGAGGATATTTATTATGTTATAGTATTTTTCCAATATTAAGTAAACATACATTCCAGATATATACTAATAAAAATTAAGTTGGCATGATGGTTTAGCAACGTGATTGTGTCTTGGAGGTTTGGTGTTCAAACCTCTCTACCTCAACATAATTTTAAATCTTTTGAATCTATTAAAAAAATAAAAATAAAAAAAAAGCCCAGACCCATCCGGCTGGTTCAACCTGATCCCCGGGCTCAGGTGGGCCTGGCCTGGCTGGGCTGGGTTCATATATTTGGGCCCAATTGGGCCCACTTATACTACTAGGACCGGCCCAAGGACACCATTACTATTCATGGATCGGTCTGGGCCAGCCCAAAGTGGGTATTGGAGCTGGGCCGGGCCAGCCCAGCCCACTTGACACCTCTAGTGTGACATGAAGATGATACGATAACACAATTTGTCAGCTCAAACTAGAGTAAAATCGTTGGTTGGAGCCACGTGTCTGAAATATGGACTGTGGTTTCCGTACCTGAAAACCCCGCAAAAACCCCACGCCAAATAACAGGTACAAGCTCTTTCGCATCCATGGCCGCCGCCGCATTAACGAAAAATGGCCTCCTCAAATTTCACCACCGCCGCCGCCACTCTCTCCACTGTTTCTGGCAAAAGGCTTGTACCAAACACTCCATACCCGACCCGCCTATTGCAGCCCCGAAGAATATTGGCAATCATCTCGCCAATCAATTTCTTCAATCCAAATGGTGTTCCCATTTTCCCCATTCCATTGTACGGAAAACCAAAGAGCTTCAGTTCTACGCACCCAGCGTAATATCTTCTATTTTCTCATTGAGGGGATCATCATCATCTTCTTCTTCTAAGTTTGGGTTGGTGAGCTGGTATTTGGGCATGATCAAGACCCGACCCGTTTCCACCAAAAGCATCACATCTGCCTTCATTTACACCGCCGCCGATTTTTCATCTCAGGTAACCCAATAAAACATGAAACAATGAAAAACGATACCATTTTTTAATAAATTTATTTTTTTATATATGAATCTATTTTTGGTACAGTCGATTGTTGGTAAAACTTCAGAGGAATATGATTTGGTGAGGACTCTGCGAATGGCTGGATATGGTATGCTAATAATAGGGCCTTCATTGCATTATTGGTTCAATTTTGTATCTAGGGTTCTTCCAAAGCGCGATTTTGTGTCCACGTTTAAGAAAATGGCTTTGGGGCAGACGGTATATGGACCTGCTGTGACTGCTATATTCTTCGCTGCCAATGCTGCTTTACAACTTACAAGGTATAAGTAATTCAATTTTTTTGCATCTAACCTGTTTTCTTGTACTCGTTAAAGTAAATGCTCTACATACAAATTAAAGAGCTAACTCATAGTTTTTTTTTTTTTTTTTTTTGTGTATGTACAAATCCTGGGAGTAAGAGAGCTAGGTGGGAATCAAACGTAGGCACGTGTCAGAGTTTCACAAATCTCTTACCACTAGGCTACCAAATGATTCCCAGAGCTAACTCCTAGTTAAGAACACGATTGACATATGCAATTAGGATGTGATTAAATATTTAAACGGATAGATTTGGAAATGGAAAGGGAAGAATGAGATGAAGTAAAAAGAGTGAGACTTTTATGTTTTTGTGTTGTTGATTAAGTGAAAGCTAGTTTTCTCCTCCATTTGAGAATTTGAAATATGATTTCAATATTTTTGGCTGTTTCACTGAAAAATTAAATTTCCGGGAGCTGAAAGAAGATTGTAATTCAAATGGTTAATGGTCTTGTGGTAATCCAATGTACTGTCCTGTGATTAGAGCAGTCAGCAGAGACCGGTGCTGGTGTGCTTAATTCTATAGGATATATATTAGGGATAATTACAACAACAACAACAAAAAAACAGGCTAATTACAAAAAAACCAAGAGGTTTTGAGAACTGCAGAAAACCCTTGATGTTTGTTTCCGTCTTACATTTTTGCTATCATAAATTTCAAACACCCTATGATATTTTTAGAAATATTACAGTTACCCCTTATATTTAAGACATAATCAAACCTAAGAGGGCTGTCCAGAATTTTGAAACATCTTTGGATTTTTTGTTAATTACCCCCAAACCTCAGGTTTTTTTTTTTTTTTTTTTTTTTTTTGTAATTATCCCTAAATATTATTACAAATACTTGTTTGAAACAACTTCCAATTTGAAGTGCACTTTTTCTGTCGTTCCCATATTAATGTATGCTTTCAGAATTTGCATTTGTATCAATGGCTTGAATATGACTGTAGCACAGAACATGCTGTCTGTTGGAAGAAATTCTTGCAATCCTCTTATAACGAGTCGAAATATAACTACAGTTTCTTAATGAGTTCGACTTTTTTTTTTGCTGTTCTCAGGTGAAAGTGGTTCTGAAATTATTGGTAGATTGAAACGCGATTTGGTCCCTACTTTGATTAGTGGCATTATGTACTGGCCAGTATGTGATTTTCTTACATTCAGATTCATCCCTGTTCATTTACAGGTGAGATACTCTATATTGGTCCTTTTCTCCTTCCCTCATCCCCAATGGGTTCTTTTTTTCCAAATGAAATTGAATTTCAGGAAGATTATTTTTAATCTTAAGATGGCTAATGGTATTTGTGCTTTCGATTTTGGCAGCCCCTGGTGAGCAACTCATTTTCATACCTATGGACGGTCTATCTCACCTACATGGCAAGCTTAGGAAAAGTTAGTACGAGTTGATGATTTATTGGAGCCCACATCGATCATCCTGTTCCACTTTTTTATTCAATTTTATTGGATGAATGACACGCCTGCCGCAATTACGACATCATCTTCTACATTGACAATATAGCGGAATAACCAAGTTTCAGTCTGCTTTATTGACCACTAAATACTTGTTACTACCATTGTCGAGACGAAGCTACAGGAGGGCCAAGGGGGTCATTGGGCCCCCTGAAATTTTGAAAAAAACCTTGGGTATTTTGGTAATTTCCTATATAACATTTAAAAAATTAAAAAATAGGAAAAATAGAATCAATCTTCAATTTATTCATTCTTCTCTCTCCTTCCCATTTGTAAGTTTAGAAAAATATTTGAGTCTTGGTCATTTTTTCCTTTTTCAAAATTTTATACATATATTTTCTTTTGCTCCACCATAAATTTTTTATATTTTATTTTAGCTCCACCAAAATTTTGTACATTTACCCCACATTTTCTTTTCGAAATATTAGCAATGCAACTAATATGCAACAATTTCAAAATATTATTATATATTGACGTAATTGTATTATGTTATTTCTTTTTGAATATTAAGATGTACGTTGATTTTATCAAATTTGGTACTTATTTATCGTCTTATTTTTATAGTTGATGTATTCCATTTAATTTTATTATTAATATTAGTTGTGCCCCCTATGCGAAGTTTAAGCCGTCATTCACATCGACCATTGTCCCCGATTTATTTCCGCCTGTTTGGCTCTGGATGGGAAAAATGGATGCAATTTTTGTACTCTCAGATATGCATTATTTTTACAAAATTTCGATAATGTAACTAGTTTTCTGCCATCTATTACTGAGGTTGTAAATGAATGTATTGTCTGTTGAGGAAACAATTGCAATTAACTTTGGCGAAAGGCTCATTGATATCGCTTTAAATATTGTTCGCATTTTTATTTAAGCATTAAGATCAAGATTCTGACAAAATTTAAAGGAAATTTTACTTTTTGTTGATATTTATTATTTACCTTAAAAAAGTGCACCTCGAGGGTTATTTGTAATTTTCAAATATAAGTGGGTTTTTATTGTAATTAGACTAATCCTCAGGGGCAGTTTTTGTAATTAATCCTTCTCCTATTAATGAAGTAACTTTGATTCTCCAATGGACTGAACCCTTTTTCCAGTCAATCTGGTCGTTACCTGCA
The DNA here is from genome assembly GCA_016081115.2 of Rehmannia glutinosa. NCBI lineage: Eukaryota > Viridiplantae > Streptophyta > Magnoliopsida > Lamiales > Orobanchaceae > Rehmannia > Rehmannia glutinosa. The sequence goes on from JABTTQ020002932.1 coordinate 245,307, forward strand.
GAAAACAAAAAAGCACTTTACGAACTGATCTGTAATCTTTGTTTGATGTGTTCCAAATAATATATGAGAGTTGAAGCTAAAATATTATTATTATTACATACAAAAGCAACTGATATGTGCTGTCAAAACTCACCAGCATCAGCTGCAAACTTGCTAATATATAAGATTTTTAGCCAGATTTTCAAATGGTTCTTAAATTAACCACTCATCAGCAGCAAACTTGCCAATACTCCAAAATGCAATTCTACTGATTATTTGTACACCATAGATTAAAGAAATGTGTTTCAACTGGACAGAGACTGGCAAAATTGGCCCCAACCCACCAGCCCGCATATAGGGTTTGGATGTGCTTCATTTTCAGAGGCTCAAAAATGACCTGAAGCCCGACAAGCCCGATGAAATATACACGTGATGGGATGGGTTGGGCCAGCCCAATTTTACAACTTGACCCGTTTGGCACAACCCGGGCCAACACATTGCCAACTCTGCCTGTAGATGAGGTCTTCTATTCCAAAATTATTATTATGTGCCAATCTAACATCTAAGGTGCACGGTGCACCCAAGGGGACGAAAAGGTGAAGTGTGTGAGAAATGGACATAAACATGCAATCAATATTCCGCGAATAAATTTCAATAGATATCTGGCAGCAAACTTTCAGCATTTTTACTTTTTTCGGATTACAACAAGAAGTGGATAGAACACTTCCATTCACTAAAAATTTATTGCAACCACAAATTTTGAAAAACCTCCAAAGATAATGAGATGTTAAACTGTACCAAATCTATAAAATCAATTATATACATTTCTAACAACTATTATTGTTCACATCTTCACGCAGCCAGTAACTTACTTTCCTGCTTTGTCCGCGAACGACAACTTGGTTTAGAAACACAATCGGTTTAACTCGTCCTATGAGTTAGGAGTGTTTGCAAACTCTAAGAAAAAAGTGATTCTCAGCTTCTTTCCAGGAAAAATAACTGTTTTTTTCCACTTCTACCTAGAAGCTGAGAATCAACTTCTTTTTTTTTTTTTTTTAAGTTTGCAAACACTCCCAAATTGTGTCGTTTATTGTAAGCCATAATTGCAAATCTTCTCAAGCTGTATAGACCAATCCTCCCCAAGTATAGAAGGATTCAACTGCATCGCAACTCGAAAATCGAGCATACTCGCATGACTCGGTTTTCTTTGCGTTTCTGCATATTTTCCCGGTAATATCCGATTAAATCCCGATATCATTTCACCATTCAACCCGGCAATACCCATACAACGCTCGATTAATCTCTTCAAAAACACGTCCAAACCATTATTTAACAAATTGGCACCGTCTGATGAAACCCCAACTCCCTCCGACGCCAACTTCTTCTCCAATCGAATCCTTAAAGATCTCGTATCAGGTAACTCACCACTATTTTGACAAGTCTCACCAAAATAAAGAGATTTACGAGCACCACTATTGTTAATAGAAACACCAAGAGGAGCAGAAATGGAACCCCATCTCCGAATACTAGGGTTTCGAGCAAACTGTTCGACTTCCTCGCCGTCTTCGACCGCCATTGAGGTCTACTACAGAAAGAATGCAACTCTGTTCCACTCTGTTGTTGTTGTATTCTCGAAACAGTTTCTTCGCACGTGATACTCGGGCTCTTACCCAACGGGCCAAGCGGGCTGGGCCGTTCCCGAAACTTGCGGTCCCTTTTGACCGGAGATAAAATATTTTGATAACCATTCACAACTTTTCGAGCTTTTTGAGGGGGATTTTGGCCGAACAAGCATTTTGGACGATGGATCGAATGAGTCGATTATGAAAGAGAGATTTTCTCTCCCAATTGTCAAAATGCAGCTCTTATCAAAGTCAACCTTGCTTAGCTTTAAACCCACAAATCTTTTTAGCTGATCAAGTATTTTTCAGCTCTTTGGTGACCGATCTTTTGGTAAATAAGATCTTTCAGCTCTAGTGTGTCGATTCGAGTAAAATGATGACTGGCCACCATTTTAGTTGTGAACTGTGATTGTTAAAGATACAAGATCTCAGTAAATACTCCAGCTATATTAAAACAGTTCAAATTTCATCATACAAAATTCTTTTCACCAACCATAATCTATAATTACCAATTAAAATTGTATAATTACTCTGTAATTTAAAAATGAACGACACCCAGATATGGATCAGCTCAATTAAAGTTCCGCAAGAACAAAATTTCCTATTAAAACAAAAAACAAGATTCAATTTTTATTGTTCTTAAAGTAATACTTGCATAAATTTCTAACCTAACTTCCACAATTAAACAGTAAATAGGCAATTTATGGCAGAATTTCTTCTGAAAAATAAAAACTTAAGAAAATTAACAATCAGAAAAAACAGAATATAATCGTAATTCAACCGAAACCCATTCGACCTTAGGATGAAAAAACAAAACCCAGATAACAAAATGTATTAAACTGGATAAAGAAAGCTACAGATACCCAAATAATTGACAATTGTTGAATCATAATCGCAATTTAGTTCACGTTCCGATGTCGAACAAAAACCCAAATTTGAATTGAATCGGTGGAAATTAAAGTATGCAAAAGAAAAAATTGACCTGGTTTCGAAGAATTGAGTTCGAAAATCGTGAATCTTCTTTTCTTTTCTGTTTATTTTGCCGCCCCAAATTGATCGGTTGGCTCTCTGCTTATTTTCTGAGTTCAAAGTCTGATTCTAATATGTAAATTGAGGGACGGAACAGAACAGAGCAGCCAAACACGAAATAACTTGGCTAGTTTCAGTATCCTCCTAAGTTGGTTCGCACGTGCGCTTCTTTCAGTACTGAGATATGGCCGTGTTTGGCAACGTACTTGGGTGACATGTCTGGTTCAGTCTGGCTTTTTGTTGAGAACCATATCATATGGCTCTAGGTTTTTTTAGCTGCAATCCTGCAAATATTAGGCACATTTTCATGGGAAAAAATTGATGGCCTTTCTAATTTCAATTCATTAGATATTTAACTCTAATATATTTCTTGAAAAAAAAAAAAAACTCTAATCTATTTTTTTAAGAAGGTATATTTGGATGTTTCTTTACAAAGAGTAGATTTTGAAGCTTTAATTAGTTCGACAAATTCTGAAATAAATTGAAAAAAAAAAAAAAGGAATTTCTCAAGAACTCTCTTCAAGAGTGAAGCATGATGTTTACTACACTTATTTCAAACTCTAACAACTTAACAAACTGAGATAAGATTTGAAGGTACAATATTTTAATTATAAAGTTTGATAAGTTACAAAATTAATGCATCAATGCAATTTTTAGTTTTTCTTAGGTGTCTTGAGGCCAAGATGGGGGAACACACACACTATATGTGAATTGAACTCGAATTAGTTTCCCCGAAAGCAAAAACTTCTACAACGGAAGCACAAAATTGGTCATCGTGCATCACGGAGTGATGGATAATTATGTTGCATCAATTTATTTAAGTTTATAATTGTCATCATAAAAATTTTCCAATTTCTACACTATAAATACCTTCCTCAATCAAAATTAAGAAAGGCCAATGATTTTAATCTTGGAACTCATAAAAATTCTACTTTCAAGAATTCCTTAACCCCAAACATAGACGTTGTCAATCTAAACCAGTCAATTCTCAATGATATTGTGCAATCTTTAGACAACGAAGTTTGAACCAACGACAATTTATTTCTAAATGTGATCTATTGAAAATAATGTGCGCTATTATGACATGAATGTCCTTTTCTGTTGTAGCAAAGGTTGTGTCATGAGTGGCAAATCGTGTTATCGTGTCGTGTTCATGTCACACTATCGTGTTTTTCTTATTATTTATTTTATTTGATCTTAAATATAACAATAATTGTAATTTAAACTTAGTTTTTAATTTTGTGTTCGTGTTCGTTGTGTATTGTGTCGTGTCATATCGTGTCATGCTTTATTGTGTTTTCTAATCGTGACGTATTATCGTATCGTGTCACTCATCGCCCCGCTACAGTTTACATAGCCGATTTTGTAATTGCCCATTTCGTATTATATTAACAGTTACTTTGATTCTCAAAAAAAAAAAAAAAAAAAGGTTACTTTGTAGTGGAAGTGTGGAACGATAGTTGTACTTGTATATAGGAAAGTTAAAAAAATTATTAGTTTTGAAAATTTTACAAATATAGCAAATAGGAGTAAAATATTATCTCTCATGGAAATTTTATGTGACAAATTTCAGCAAAAATGTGTACAAACTTAAAAATTTGGGTACCATTTTTATCAACGGCACAAATAAATGCACCAAAAATACTACGGGTCCTAATTACAGGACCAAAATTGCAGTTAATCCATTTTTTTGTAAGGTTGATAACTTTGTACGATTCAACTCTCCAAAAAACCAAACCAGAAATATCTGGAAATCCGCTGCACAATCTGTTCCAGCATTTGGCGATTTCTCAGTGTGTCCAAACACATCTCTCATGTTTCATTTTGCATCAAATACAAAATTCGCCCAGAAAGAGCACATTAACCTGATCATGTGCCATAGAAGTTGAAATAGTAAAATAAGACCTAATATTTTAGACGCCGTGTATAGATGTATTTACAAGTCCAATTTTCAATTTCAACTGAAAACTTCCCTATACAAACATAAAACCCATTTTCCGGAATAGTTGAAAAATGGAAAATGGTTTTTGAAAAACGTAACCATACATGGCCTTAGCTTAATCTTGCTCATGAACCAGTCAGTCAGTCAGTCTCTAAATGATAGCTTGCATCTCATCCAGACAGAAAACTAGAGATGCTATAACCAAAGTAAAGACGAATCATATACTGGCATTGAGCAAACTAAACTAAATTATGTACTCTGCTTGGATCATTTGCCAGTTGAGATGTTTGCTTCCTTTATATGTTCTGCTGATGCTCAATTGATCGGACTGGTGGCGCATTGCCAAATTTCAATATGTACGCAGTTTCATAAGCAGGGCGCAATGAAAGTATGACTTGGGCGTCGAGATAAGCATCACAGGAGAAACACCACACAGAAAGATCACTGTTCCAAGAGTAACAAATAAGAGGGGCAGGTCCATCATTAGAAAGACGCAACGAAAACAAGATTACTAAAACATTCACGGTTCAGAAAAAGAGAGGAAAGAGAACCCAAGAAGAACCTGTAGCTCAGAGCCAAGTTATGATGTTTCTGTTGATAATGCTCTAACATGTGCTTGTTCACAAACCGGCTGCACAGGACATCTTTACAACATAAGCACAGCCAGTTCTCGTCTGGATGCTCACACCTTCACAAAGTAGTTAGAATCAACCCATTTTTTTCATGAAGCAGACAAAAACAATAACATGAGATTGTATTTGGATGTAAGGATTTCAAGTTATGATGTTTCTGTTGATAATGCTCTAACATGTGCTTGTTCACAAACCGGCTGCACAGGACATCTTTACAACATAAGCACAGCCAGTTCTCGTCTGGATGCTCACACCTTCACAAAGTATTTAGAATCAACCCATTTTTTCATGAAGCAGACAAAAACAATAACATGAGATTGTATTGGATGTAAGGATTTGGATTTGATGAGAGAATTTGGGAGAAAGGGCTTTAAATGACTTCACACAAATTGGATGTGAAATTCACCACAATGATCCCAAAAAATAGCTCAAAATAGGAGCTCAACGATTTGAAATCCACTGAATAATGACAATACAAAAACAGGCTCGAGGATTTGTTATTATGAATTTGAAATCCTTAAATTCAAGCCCATCAATCCAAATGAAGCCTAAAGGAAAAGATGTTGCTTTCTAATTGTAGGAGGTTTTAGACGGTGATACAACATCTTAATTCTTATATCTAGATTCCCATATGGAACTCGCAAAATTGAACAAACTAAGCAAACTTTTCAAATTCGCGGGTCCAACGCAAGACAACTTTAGTTAAGCATACCCCCCGATGCTAGAGCCAAAATCCTGTTCTTTAGAGATGTCAGCATCATCATATATTCAAAACGACTTTAGAAACTTTACATCAGAAACACAAATCAAGATTGAGAAGATTGAAATTAATTAGCTTTTACGATAGAAGGTAGATTTATAGCATGGAGTCACAACTGGAAAGGGGAAAACGTACGAGCGACAACAACAGCAGTTTAAATCAACATTTAGCTAAAGAACTAGCTTGAGCTTGCCACTATACTCTCCTAATTCTAACTTTCACCATCCTGTGAACGGTGAGAGGAGCTCTAGCTAACCATATCTCCAGTTGCCTGTTATCACTACAAGTCCACTGAACTCTACAAGCCATTTGTATGAGTGCAACAAAATACAAAATGAAAAATTCCACCCCAAATCCAAATTAAAAACTTGAGGGGTAATTACCAAAAAAGGAAAACATGAGGTTTGGGTAATCACAAAAAAAAAAAACCAGAGACTTTTTAAAACTACACAACCCCTTGAAGTTTGATTTCAGTCTTAAATTTAATGGGTAACTGTACTATTTCTATAAATATCGGGAGGGCGGTTGAAATGTTTTTTTGCTTATGAAGGGGGAAAATGCAAAACGAAATCAAACCTCAAGTTTTTTTTTTTTATTTAGTCAAGACCTCATGTTTTTCTTTTTTTTCATTTTGTAATCATCTCAATATTTGTACTACAGAGTCTAGGTTTCCATTATGATAGCTGCCATCAAGCTCCTTTGAATGTGGCAAGTGGCGACATGCCTTTGAGTACGTCCACTGTGAATTTTCGTTCACAACACAATGGCTAATTCCAATTATCCAACCAACTTCTTTTCTAGGAATGTCGACTATGAAATATAAACACAGACCATATATATATTTAGGAGAAACCATAAGTGGTTTATTACCATATTAAAAACTAAGAAGTTCGGACAACCTACTCTGATTCCTGAGTGTTTCCTTTTTTTTTCTTTTGCATTACTAGTCAGGCAAAAACACAAACACAAAAGAGACATGAAAAACACTCGTATGAAGAAAAACCCATTATATAATACAATTATCCGTAATCACAAAACTATCTGATTGACAAACTGCTGCAAGTCAAGGATATTCATAAAACCCACAAACGGGCACGTTGTGAATGAAGGATTAAAAAAAATGGTTTAGGGTTTAAGAAGGCAGACCTATTGCAAGGGGTGTCTGGGGTTGGGATGTGAACAAGATCCGACGATAACGAACCCAGATGGTCGCAGTGTGTTCTGGCCTCGACCCAGCCCGATTCCGACCCGTTAAACATCAGTTCATCGTCTTCTCCAATGATTTGAGAGAGGAAGACGAAGAAGCGGGTTTCGCCATTGATTATCAGCTTGCTCGTGAAATGCCAATTAGCAGTTCACCGCTATAAATCCCCGTTTTTAGGATGTATTGTGGTGGGCTCGTTTTAGTGTCGTTCCAAATTCAATTGTTTTTATCAACACACATTACATTTTATATATATATATATATATATAGTGATTTAGTTCAAATGGCACTCACTCTCCTAGGTGAGGCAGTGTGGCTAACTCATCTTACCCATTGATCTTAAAAAATGAAGGGATGTGATTAATTCAGCTTTTTTTAATTATTTCCTAATTTTCACGATTTTAAGGGTAAGATTGTAATTTTGTAATTCAAATTAGTGGTCCCAAATGATTTTTATGAAATCGACAAAAATTGATCTTCGGATTTTGTGGTGGAATTTAAGGAACCTGTTTTCTTTCCAAATATTTTTATTTTACAAAGATAGTTAGGGTTCTTCTCTTCGCATAATTAGACATCAAATAATGCATATTTTGTTATTTTGTTGGTACTATTTTTAAAACAAGACATAATTGAATATAACGCACCGCATATGTAGTTACACTACACCGCACAAATAGGTTCAATATAATGTATATTTAGTTATGAAAATGAGATGTTGCTTTTGGAAATTATAAAAATGGGATGTTACATAATGATCGCATATTTAGTTATTCCACAATGCATAGATAGTTTTAGATAATACATAGTTAGTTGATTTTGTTGCATGACGTCTTGCATAGTTGGATATCTTGTACTACATATTAGTTTCTTTACGCCGCATAGATAGTTTTCAAATAATGCATATTTAGTTGAGTTTTTGTTGCATATTTAGTTTTCGAACTCATTGTTCGTTATTTCTGTAATATTGCACCGATTTTTCTTTTTTTCCTCTGTAATTTTCATGAACTCGTAATTTTCGAGTTCTTCACGATTTTCTTTATTTGTGTTAATGGAGGAATGAGAGAGAGAGAGAGAGAGAGAGAGACGTGAGATTGGAGAAATTGGGAGATGTATGAGAGAGAAAGAGATTTGATTCCATTTTTGTGAACTAACTTGTTATGTTATTTTACCCTATTACCCTTATATTGATTAAATTAATATTTTAATATATCTTTTATCCATTAAATCATACCCATTGATTAATAGTGGGGGATGGTTGAGATTAGTCCATCATGTCTCACCTCACCTGATACATGGTCTCACTTGATCCTCCTATATATATATATATATATATATATATATATATATATATATATATAATTTTAGGTATATTTCATATATATAATTTTATATAATTTTATATATATAATTTTAAGTTTAACATTCATCTCAAATCCAAATATGTTGATACTTGATAGGTATGTCAATGTGATGGTCCTAGCGATTTCGGGCCAGTCATAATAAGTTTTGTGAGCTAACGATTTTTTGATTAAATGGATTGATAATATTGCGAACTTAACCCTAACTCTATCATACTTCGGGCTAAACAAACCACTAACGATCTATAAATCAATTTTTAAAAAATTATATAACCTAAAATTTTAAACCAAGACTTATATAATATTTAAATTTAATATGTAAACTTGAAGCTAAGTATTCATTATAAGAAAATGTCATGCATAATTATTAATTACATTACATTAACAAAATTATGAAATTTAAATATATTAAGATCTGACTTTAAAAATAAAAGTATAATAACAAAAGTTAAGCATTATATTCCCACAAGGGGGAAATTAAATTTTTATAATCACTTATTATAATATATATATATATATATATATATATATATATATATATATATATATATATATATGGAGAGGGTTATATAAAACCACCTCATAGGGTGAGTCAATAGGACCAATCCTAGCCATATATCTAATTTTTTCTAAGGCTTCGATTTAAGAGGCAAAATTACAAATTACAAGCTAGTTAATTAAACACATGGATAAATTAGTCATCCTCTCAAAGCAATATTCATGGGATTCACGATATTCATGGGATTCACGCAATTCTTCCAAATCTCAAAGTAAAATCAACGTAACAATCCTCATCATTCTTCTTCAACGCACTACTGTGAGAAAATTTTCATCTTTCTTCTTCAATGCATTACCAGGGGCTGGAAAAAGTTGCAGACAATTCGCCATAGTTGCTATAACTCGACTCCAGTGCGAAGGTTGCTTATGAAGATGTAATTTGTTGCTTGTATAGATATGTCATGATTCTTTTAGATATATTAACTACATATGCAAGTTATGAGCACCAAATCCATACTACATAAGCAACAAGCCCTTAAAAATTAGATATATGGCTAGGATTAGTCCCTATGGACTCATCCTATGAGGTGGTCTCATATAACCTCTACATATATATATATATATATATAGGATTGTTAGTCCAAGTGGCTACGATAATCTAGAGGGGGTGAATAGATTATGCCGATTTTTCGCAAATCACCCTCTTTTTCGAATCAACAAGTAAATGACAAGAATGTAAATGCGAAATTAAACAACACTCGTTGATTTAAAGTGGTTCAACCCACCTAAGGCTAATCATCTACCACCCCAAAGATTCCTCAGGGATGGATTTCAAAAAAAAAAAAGATTTTATTAATTACCACAATTAATACAACACCTTGAGGATCACCACAATCCTCTTACAACACCTTCAAGGAGATTACCACAATCTTCCTTCACCACCTTTGAAGAGTACCACACTCTTCAAACACCTATCACCTAGATCACCCAAGTGTATTCTTACACAAGAATACTCACAAGGATGTCTTGTGTTGAATGATGGACAAAACTTCAAGATTACAACTCTATGAAACCAATACAAAGATTGAGTGCAAGTGTAATCAAGAATCAAAAAGCCTAGACCTCAAAAGATGTGCAAGTGAAAGTACTTAGGCTATTACAACAAGAATGTAAAAATGAAAGCTTGAACAATTTGCAGATTTCTTGTTGTGTATTTTGCTTTGTGTGTGTTGTGTCTTGTGTCTTGAATTCATCATCTATTTATAGGAAGCTTCACCAACATAGCTCCTCTATCTTCACTTTTGTCTACAAAAAGAAGATCACAAGATGTAGAAATATTGTACAAAATTGAAAAGTAAATCTTTCACAAAGAATTCAAACAAGATCATTTTCATTACATCACAAAATATCATAGGCGACCCATTTGCCTGTTGAAGATTTCGACCGTTTGAAAAAAATAGTGTGATCCGGTAGGGGTTGCGGGGGTGCGATCGGTCGGGAGGGGGTCAACCGGTCGCCCGGGGGTGCGGGGCGCCTGGCCGGCCTCCCCCTCCCTCTTTTTTCAAGTTCGCATGTTCTGTTTCGTGTTTTCTTTTCTTGGTGCATGTGTCGACCATTTGGGCGATTTGGCCGACCTCCAATTTGAAGTGTTGTCCAATTTTTTCCAAAAATAAACTTCAAGAAATACTCCAAAAAATTAGTAAAAACATTTTAAATCATTTGGGGGTATTTGGACAACATTTATAAACATAGTTTTGGTGTGAAAACCAATATAAACAAAATCATCAAAAGTGTTGTCCAATTTTAATCAAATTAAAAGCTCTAAGAAATACTCCAAAAATTAGTAAAAACATTTTAAATCATTTAGGAGTATTTGGACAACATATAAAAACATTGTTTTGGTATAAAAACCCATTTAAACAAAATCATCAAAATCTTGATAAAAACATTTATCTAACAAACTCCCCTTTTTGATGATTACAAACCAAAACAATTTTAGGAAGTTGATTTTAAAACAAAACCAATTTTCCGGTCTTAAAGCATCAACCATTTCAAGCAAGATTCATCATAAGTACAAACACACAAGGATAGGAGCAAAAAAAAAAATTCAAAATCATTTTTGCACAAGCTCCCCTATCAATATGCATATCAATAACAAGTATACAAGCAACAACTAAAAGCTAAAAGCTTAGCTTTTACAACTTAAGCTTGAATTCCATGAGCTTATAAGCTCCCCTGTCACAAAACATCATTAGTCAATCATAAAAGTCCACAATACATCAATGAACTAAGCAATATTCACAAACTTATGGCTTTTAAGAGCCCTAGCTTATAGCTTTTCTTGCAAGCTTATTTTCGCTTCTTTGAGCGTATGAGCGTTTTTCTTGTTTCTCCCCATTTGGAATCATCAAAAAATGCTAGCACGATAAAAACATCATATATTCATATCAAAGTGCGCAAATTTATCGATTTATCGAGCTTTTTGAAAATTGAAGCTTAAATTCCAAATAAAAGGGAAACGTTGATCAATTGATTTGCAAAAGCTCATTTGATTGATAAAACATGATCTCTATAAACTTATAAGACTTTTCAAATCGAGAGACTCATGTAGGTGATGAATTTTTCATTGAAACATTTTGTCGAACACTTGGCGTGCGTCGAATAAAACTAAGTATATAACGCCTTTGAAATTCATTTAAGCCAAATATTTTTATCACCAATTCAGTTCAAACAACATTCAATACATCATAAATATTAAGCTCATCTCATTCATATGAAACTAGCATTAAGAATTTTGCAAATAAGTCAAAATCTCAAGGGTTCAACCCAATTGAGCAAATGGAGTAGAATTCTTACCATTTGATCGGAAAAGATGAGCCATAATGATGATAATCATGATATATAATATCCATGTTGTGAAAAATATGCATGAAAACCATTTTTGAATGAAATATATGAAAATTTGGCAAAGGGACGAGAAATGGCCAAAATATGTTAAAGTTGCGAATGTCAAGACGAGAACCATTTTAATCCAAGAAATGGCTTAGGCGACCGTCGGGGTGAGGGTGACCGGTCGGCGTTGAGGGCGACCGGTTGCCCTCAACCTTTAAATTTTGTCTGCTTCATCGCTTTTTCCAAAATCCAAATTTTCAACCAAAAATCCGATTTTTTTCGCCCTAAGTTTTACAAACGTGCAAAATGCAAACGTAAGCCTCAATATGCATTATGCCTAACCGAGCTCGTATTGACGCAAAAGTCTCGGAAGATAGCGGTTTTGTAAAAATGTCGCTAATTGATCTTGAGATGGTACAAAAGATATCTCAATTTTTCGTTTTGAAACACAATCCCTTAGAAAATGATGTCGAATCTCAATATGTTTAGTACGGTTATGATGAACCGGGTTTTGAGCAATGTTTATAGCGGATATATTATCACAAAAGATAGGAACACTTTCAAAAAGAACATTTATAATTCGCTAAGGTTTGTTTCATCCAAAGAAGTTGTGTACAACAAAATGCCGCGGAAATATATTCGGCTTCAGTAGTAGAAAGTGAAACACAATTTTGTTTCTTTGAAAACCAAGATATCTTAGGCAATCGCTAAAAATTGACATGATCCGGAAGTGCTTTTCCGATCATCAATATTTCCCGCATAATCCGAATCAATTATAACATTTAAGAAAAATTTTCATTCTTTGGATAGAATAAACCATATTGAATAGTGCCTTTCAAATATCGAAAAATCCTTTTAACGGCACTCATATGAGATTCTTTGGGATTGCTTTGAAAACGAGCACATAGGCATACGGCATGAAGAATGTCCGGTCTACATGCGGTTAAATAAAGTAAACTACCAATCATACCTCGATATTTGGATTCATCAACCGACTTGTCTTTTTCATCTTTGTCAATTTTGACGTTTGTTGCCATTGGGGTAGAGACGGTTCTTCCTTCTTCAATGCCAAATTTCTTCAAAAGCTCCTTTGTATATTTTGATTGAGAAATATAAATTCCTTCTTGGCATTGCTTAATTTGAAGTCCAAGGAAGAAGTTGAGCTCCCCATCATGCTCATTTCAATTCACCTTGCATTAACTTAGAAAATTTTTGCACAAGGATTCATTAGTAGCACCAAAAATAATATCATCAACATAAATTTGCACTAATAAACAATCTTGCCCTTTTTCAAAAACAAAGAGAGTAGTGTCAACTTTACCTCTTGTAAAACCATTTTACAAAAGAAAAGAGCTAAGTCTATCATACCATGCACGGGTGCTTGTTTCAAACCATATAAGGCCTTTTTAAGTCTATAAACATCATTAGGCCTAGAAAAATTTTCAAACCCCTGAGGTTGTTTTACATAGACTTCTTCTTGAATAATACCATTTAAAAATGCGGATTTTACATCCATTTGGTAAAGCTTGAAATTTTTAAAACAAGAATAGGCAAGTAAAATACGAATAGCTTCTAAACGTCTTGCGGGTGCAAATGTTTCATCATAGTCAATACCTTCTTCTTGAAAATAACCTTGAGCTACTAACCTTGCTTTGTTTGAACAATATTGCCTTGGTCATCGAGCTTGTTCGAAATACCCATTTTGTACCAATAATGGTTTGAGATGGAGGACAAGGTACTAATTCTCATACATCATTCCTTTCAAATTGATTCAACCTCTTGCATTTCTAAAAACCAATCCTCATCTTCAATGGCTTCCTTAGCATTTTTAGGCTCTTTTTGAGATATAAGAGCTTTCTCGGCAAATTTTCCTTGAGTCATTACTTTATCAAGGGGATCACCAATAATAAGATCTTTTGGGTGATCTCCTTAAATTTCAATGCTACGGGAAGATTCAAGTATCACCTTTATCTTCTTGAAGAACATTTGAGCTTGAAGGTTGATCATTTTGAGTATCATCTTGAACAATGGGTTCAACAATATCATCTTCATCACTTTCATCATTGGGTATCCTTTCAACACCGAAGCTTCATTGAATTTGACATGGATGGATTCTTCAACAACCCCACTAGTCTTATTGTAAACCCGATATGCTTTGCTCTTGGTTGAATACCCCATAAATATTCCTTCATCGGCCTTAGGATCAAGTTTGTCTAATTGATCCTTAGTATTCAAAATAAAACATTTACATCCAAATATTTTGAAATAACTAATATTTGGAGTTCTTCCTTTCCAAAGTTCATATGGAGTTTTATTCATTTTAGGACGAATATAAACTCGATTAATGACATAGCAAGCGGTACTTACGCTTCGGCCCAAAAATATTTTGGAAGTGAAAATTCATTTAACATGGACCGACTCATTTCTTGAAGTGTCCGATTCTTCCTTTCGGCTACTCCATTTTGTTGAGGTGTCCTGGAGCCGAAAAATTATGACTATATCCCTTGGTTTCACAAAAGGCTCTAAATTCGCCGTCAAATTCTCCACCTCGATCACTTGAATGGGCTTAATAGTATCTTCCTTTTCATTTTCAATGAGTCTACACAACTTAACAAACTCATTAACGGCATCGCTTTTATTTGTAAGAAATAGAGCCCAAGTATATCTAGAAAAATCATCAACTATAACAAAAGTGTAATGTTTTCCACTTAGACTTGCCGTACCAATATCCCCATACAAATCAAGATGAAGCATTTGTAGGGGTTTGGTAGTGGAAATTTCATTTTTAGGCTTAAAACTACTCTTAACTAATTTGTTCTTTTGACAAGTGTCACATAAGCCAAGATTTTCAAAATTCAATTTGGGTAGTCCTTTTACATGTTGGTTTTTGTAAATAGTTTGCAAATTTTTGTATCCAACATGTCCAAGTCGCCTATGCCATAAACTAGTTAAATCATTATTGGCGACAAGACAAGAAACATTTTGACTAACCAAATCACTTGTACAAATTTTGTAAAGATTGTCTTTTCTAATTGCTTCACAAATAATTTTATCATTTTTGGAAATAAGGCATTTTTCTTTATTAAAAACAACATTATAATTTGAATCACAAAGTTGGCTAACACTTATCAAATTGAACTTAAGCCCTTCTACTAAAAGAACATTACTAAGAGAGAAAGAAGAGTTACAAATTTCTCCATTTCCAAGAATTCTTCCTTTGCCATTCCGAACATGACCATACCCTCTTCTTGGAGCTTGATGTTGGTAAAAGTTCTCTCTTTTCAGTCATGGCGTGAACATCCGCTGTCCACGAGCCATTTTGAATCTTCCATTGTTGTTATAGCCCCTATAACCTACAAAAGAATTATCTTTAGGTGCCCTATAATTTTGGGGTCCATGGGGTTAATTTTGATACCTTTAGATCTCCAATAATAGCTAAAATTATTCTTCAATTTACAATTGCTAGCATAGTGTCCATTCTTACCACAATAAAAACAAGTAATAATACGAGGACTACTAAAGCATGTACAAAGGTTGTACCTTGGTCTTTTTCTTAAAAGCATTTTGAAAAGGTTTGTAACCAAGTCCTAATTTAGAATGCTCACCTCTTTGTGCATCTAAAATTTTTGTGACTTTATCCGTACTTAAATTGAATCGATGCACATCCTTTTTCAAATTTTCAATATCATTTGTGAGCGTTTGTTTTTCGGTTTCAAGTGTACGGACCATAGTAAGAGTAATAGCATGAGCTTTATCAAGAGAGTCATAAGTAAATAATTTATCTTTTTCTAGTTTAAGCTCTTTATGCTCCTTTTTCAAATTCTTGTATTTAATAATCAAATTTTGAAACTCATTTTGCAATTCATCAAAATCACATTGTAATTCATCAACTAGGGAAGAAGATGAAGCATTAGAGCGCACTCGGTATTTTCATCGTCTATAGCCATAAGACCATATTCGGATTCTCCTTCTTCGTCGGTTGTTTCAAGTAATTCATCCCAAGTTTTGACGTCCGCATTTAACGCCTTCTTTTTCGGAAAAGGTTTTTCTTCTTTTGTTCCTCTTCCGCTAATTTCGGGCAATCGGCTATGTAGTGCCCGGATTTTCCGCATTTGAAACAAGAATTGTCTCTTGGCTTTCTTGCTTTATTTTTGTTTATAAATTTTGCAAATTTTCTAACAAGAGCGCCGCTTTCTTCATCATCCTCATCACTAGCATAATAAACATTATTAGAAGAAGATGCTAAGCCTTTAATAATATTTTGCGTGCATCGGTTTAGAGGTGGATGGTTGAGAATTTTTCCTCTCCTCGAGATATACTTCATAAATAAGGAGATTCCCAATGAGCTCATCAAACTTGAGTGTCTCAAGATTTTGAGCTTCCG
Organism: Rehmannia glutinosa; assembly: GCA_016081115.2. Taxonomy (NCBI): domain Eukaryota; kingdom Viridiplantae; phylum Streptophyta; class Magnoliopsida; order Lamiales; family Orobanchaceae; genus Rehmannia; species Rehmannia glutinosa. Next base: position 261,607 of record JABTTQ020002932.1, read on the forward strand.
TGATTGCCGTCACCTTTTAGGACCATGAGTGGGAAGGGCATTTAAGACTTTAGTCACCTTATCTTCTTCGGAGATGACCTTTCCAAGAGCCACAAGAGGATTGACAATGTTGTCAAGCCTTTCCACCATTTTTGATATGCTTTCACCATCATGCATATTGAAATTTTCAAAGTCTTTCACAAGCATTGTTTTTTTCTTGCTTGCTTCACTTTCTTTGTGCCCTCATAGATGGTTTCTAATTTTTCCCAAACTTCATGTGCCGACCGTATGCCTCTTATGCGATTATATTCGGTGATCGGTAAGAGAGCAATGTAAAATGTTTAAGGCCTTACCGTTAAAAGAGAAAGCCTTCTTGTCATTTTCATCGTATTCCTTGAACGGCTTGGGAGTAGTGGTACCATCCTCCAATTTTGTTGTTGGTTGAGCAACTCCTTCAATGACCACATTTCAAATATCAAATCCGCACCCTTGTAGAAAGCACTCCATGCGGTCTTTCCAAAATGCGTAGTTGTTGGCGTCGAATAGTGGTGGCTTGTTGGTGGGCGCGGTGGTGAGATAAGCTTCATTCGTAGCCATGGATCTTTCCTCTTTACTCGAAGCGAGCTAGCCAAAGAGTTTGGCTCGATACCACTTGTTAGTCCAAGTGGCTACGATAATCTAGAGGGGGGGTGAATAGATTATGCCGATTTTTCGCAAATCACCCTCTTTTTCGAATCAACAAGTAAATGACAAGAATGTAAATGCGGAAATTAAACAACACTCGTTGATTTAAAGAGGTTCAACCCACCTAGGGCCTAATCCTCTACCACCTCAGTATCTCCGGGATGGATTTCAAAAAGAAAAAAAGATTTTATTAATTACCACAATTAATACAACACCTTGAGGATCACCACAATCCTCTTACAACACCTTCAAGGAGATTACCACAATCTTCCTTCACCACCTCAAGAAGAGTACCACACTCTTCAAACACCTATCACCTAGATCACCCAAGTGTATTCTTACCACAAGAATACTCACAAGGATGTCTTGTGTTGAATGATGGACAAAACTTCAAGATTACAACTCTATGAAACCAATACAAAGATTGAGTGCAAGTGTAATCAAGAATCAAAAAGCCTAGACCTCAAAGATGTGCAAGTGAAAGTACTTAGGCTATTACAACAAGAATGTAAAAATGAAAGCTTGAACAATTTGGATTTCTTGTTGTGTATTTTGCTTGTGTGTGTTGTGTCTTGTGTCTTGAATTCATCCTCTATTTATAGGGGAAGCTTCACCAACATAGCTCCTCTATCTTCACTTTTGTCTACAAAAAAGAAGATCACAAGATATAGAAATATTGTACAAAATTGAAAAGTAAATCTTGTTGTCAAAGAATTCAACAAAGATCATTTTCTTTGTCACAAAATATCATAGGGCGACCGATTGCCTGTTGAAGATTTCGACCGTTTGAAAAAAAAAATAGTGCGATCCAGGTAGGGGTTGCGGGGGTGCGGCCGGTCGGAGGGGGTCGTCGCCGCCCGAGTGCGGCGACCGGTCGGCCTCCCCGGACCGGTCCCCTCCCTCTTTTTTCAAGTTCGCATGTTTGCATTTCGTGTTTTCTTTTCTTCAGGTACATGTCGACCATTTGGCGACCTGGTCGACCTCCAATTTGAAGTGTTGTCCAATTTTTCCAAAAATAAACTTCAAGAAATACTCCAAAAAATTAGTAAAAACATTTTAAATCATTTGGGAGTATTTGGACAACATTTATAAACATAGTTTTGGTGTGAAAACCAATATAAACAAAATCATCAAAAGTGTTGTCCAATTTTAATCAAATTAAAAGCTCTAAGAAATACTCCAAAAATTAGTAAAAACATTTTAAATTATTTAGGAGTATTTGGACAACATATAAAAACATTGTTTTGGTATAAAAACTCATTTAAACAAAATCATCAAAATCTTGATAAAAACATTTATCTAACAAGGATTTGGTTCAAATGAGACCACCCTCTCTAGGTGAGACAGTGTGGACTCATCTCACCCATTGATATTAAAAATGAAGGGATGTGATTAATTCATTTTTTTTTTGGTTTTCCATTTTTTTTCGCCGATTTAAGGGTAATTGCAATTTTGTAATCCAAAGTAGTGGTCCCAAAGGATTTTTGGTAAGTTTGACTTTTTGAAACCGTTTTTATTGGTGAAATTGACACTCACGGATTTTTGCGGATTTTAAGGAACTCATTGCTTTTTTTTCAAATATTTTTATTTTACAAAGATAGTTAGGGTTCTTTTTTCGCATAATTAGACATCAAATAATGCATGTTTAGTTATTTTGTTGGCACTGTTTTGCGTAAAGCAAGACATAATTGAATATAACGTACTACATATGTAGTTATACTACACCGCATAAGTAGGTTCAATATAATGTATATTTAGTTATGAAAATGAGATGTTGCTTTTGGAAATTATAAAAATGGGATGCTACATAATGTCTTGCATATTTAGTTATTTCACAATGCATAGATAGTTTCTAGATAATACATAGTTAGTTGATTTTGTTGCATAGTTTATGACGTATTGCATAATTGGATATAATGTACTACATATTAGTTTTTTTTTTTTGCATAGATAGTTTTCAGATAATGCATATTTAGTTGATTTTTGTTGCATCTTATAGTAATTTATGCAAAGTGTTCCCAATGTATTTTTGCACCATATCCAGCGTGGAAATTTATAAGCATACGAACATCATCTTCTTCGTTGCATTTTTACGTTTTAAGATTTGAATTTTACAAACCCGGTTCGAGTTCTCCATCAAAGCTTAATCCTTCATTGTTTGCTATTACGAATATTCTATAATTGTTGAAGCTTCTTCCTATGGATTTGACGTCATATTCTCACACCAATTTTTTCGTGCTTTTGTTTTTGCGAGGTATGACTATGGAGATGAACCAGATTTTCTCATATTTGTATAATGGTGATTTCTCGAATGATTGATAGTGTGAGAGAGAAACAGAATATGCGTGCGTGATTAGATACAATTCCATGTGTAATCTGTTTACGTTTTTTGTTATTTTACTATAGTACCCTTATGTTGATTAAAATAAATCATTAATGTTATGTTTATATGTTTAATCTCACCCATTGATTAATAGTGAGGGATGGTTGAGATTAGTCCATTGTGTCTCACCTAAAGACATGGTCTCACTTGATCCTCATATATATATATAAATATATATATATATATATATATATATATATTATAAGAGGGGTACTTATGAGGAGTTCTATAACCTTTTCTTATTACATAACATAATATATGATCATTATTCAAGCAATGAACTATGCAAATTGATAATAGTGCTAAGTGATGATTATTTATAATTTTGATAAACAATCGGTCATATGTGTTTCAAAGATTTAGGTTAAAAGTATTTATTTTGCTATGTGTTCTAATTCAGTACTTTTTTATATGATTAAATTAATAATGAAGAAAATATTAAAACAACTTAATTGAGTTGATTGTACACTGCAGATCTTTAGGGCATCACTAGTGGTAAAAACCACAAACCTATTTTTTATGGATTCCACACTGCCACATTATTGCCACGTTAAAAGTAAAAAATCTCACTCTTTTCTCCACAATTAAAAAACCTCCCAACAACTTTTTTATGGACCCCGCAGTCAAATTACATCTCTTTAAAAAATCTCCAACAACTTTTGATTAGATCCCACCATAATTTTTATTTTATACTTTATATTTCACACATATATAATTTCATAATTAGATATTATATATATTTTATTATTTATAAATTATTAAAAACACAATCAATATTATTTATATTAGATTTTTAATATACATTATTTTTAGATATTATATAAAATTTAATGTTTGATGAAAATTTAATGAAAACAGAAAAAAAAATCAAATGAAAGCCAACCATATTGTAGTGTTGGGGTGAAACCAAAAGACCCGAGAGCACTAAAGAATATCGACCAATTAGCCTATGCAATGTTATTATGCGAGTGGTCTCGAAAACTATTGCTAATAGGCTAAAATTAATTTTACCAAAAATCATTTCGCCAACTCAAAGTGCATTTATTCTGGGCGACTCATAATCGATAATCAATGGCCGCTTTTGAAATTTTCCACACCATGAAGAATAAAAGAAAAGGAAAAAGCGGTCAATGTGCTCTCAAATTGGACATGAGTAAAGCGTCACGATAGAATAGAGTGGTCTTTTGTTAGAGCTATGCTCACAAAATTTGGTTTTAATTGTGATTGGGTCGGTTTGGTTATGAGGTGCATTGAACTGCTTTCATACTCTATTCTTATTAATGGATCTCCTATGCATGATTTAATCTCGAAGGGGTCTTCGCCAAGGCGACCCGCTTTCACCGTATTTGTTTCTAGTGTGTGCGGAAGGATTTCCTCACTTATTCGGGAGGCGGAGAACAACGGGCATGTACATGGTATAAGGGTAGCGAGCACGCCCCCACGGTGTCTCACATTGCTTCTTCGCAGATGATGTGATATCTATTCTTTAGAGCTACTCGGTCGGAAGCAAAAAGATGGTGAATTGATCAAATACTACGAGGAAGCATCGGGCAAAAATAAACGGAAAATCTGAACTGACGTGTAGCAGGAATATTGAGGAAAATTCAAAGAAACAAATATGCGAGCTATTGGGCGTTCGAGGAGTGGACAAACACGAGAAGTACTTAGGACTTCCGACGCTCATTGGAAAATCAAAAAAGGAGGTCTTCAGTATTATTTTGGAAAGGGTATCAAATAAACTTAAAGGATGGAAGGAGCAGACGCTATCAAGCGCAGGAAAAGAAATTCTTATCAAGGCCGTGATACAGGCAATCCCAACGTATACCATGTCGTGCTTTCTACTACCAACAACCATTTGCCAAGAGATTGAGAAAATAACAGCAAGATTCTGGTGGGGGAGCAATGGGACGGACCGAAAATGCCATTGGACGAGTTGGGACCGATTAGCTACGCCTAAGCGAAGTGGTGGTTTGGGCTTTCGAGAATTATCATGTTTCAATCACGCAATGCTTGCAAAACAAGTCTGGAGGCTAATGGAGAAGCGGACTCCTATCGTGACGATTTTGAAAGCCAAATATTTCCCGAATAAAGATATTCTTGAGGCGAATATGGGGTACAATCCGAGCTACCTATGGCGGAGCTTAATTGCAACGAAACCAGTTATCTTAGAAGGACTGGCATGGAGAGTGGGAAAATGGAACCAAAATAAATGCACTCAAAGAAAGATGGATAGGGGCGAGGTGGTAAAACCAACGGGGACAACATGATTAACTCTTCGATATGCGGGTTTCGACCTAATCGATTTTAATGAAAAGCAATGGAACGTGAACTTAATTCGCAAATTTTTGTTCCATCGGCGAGGCGAGAATTTTAAGTATGCAATTAAGTCCGCGACTACCGCCGCATAGACAAAAGGATTTGGAGATTCACAAAATCGGGAAGGTTCACCGTCCGTCGGCATACCACATAGCCGTTTCTCTTCACTCAAGTATCTCGTAAATGCAACCACGCCAACGAAGAAAATCAAGCATGGAAAACCATGTGGCAACTCGAATCCAATCAAACATTTTCTTTGGAGAGCTTGCACCGGACTCACTACCCACAAAAGCTCGGATGGTTCGACGTCACTTCCAGATTGATCCCCTATGTCAAATATGTGGCGAAGCACTAGAAACGTCGAACATTTATTCCTTAAATGCGGCGTAATTAAGAAAATTTGGTATGTTTCCCCATTGCGATTGGACCTGGACAAAATTGAATTCTCATCCTTCAAAAACTTCATGTGGAGCATAATGGAATCCCGAGTGAAGGCATCGAGTCGCTTTCGGGGTGATGGCATGGCGAATTTGGTATGCACGAGGAATAATAGGGTGTTCAATAATGAACCAATTGATATCATGCATGTACTACAAGGAACTCTAAAGTTCATGCTTGAGGTTCATAATGCCCAATGAAGGGTGATAAAAAGAAACCTTGCCAACGGGTTGAAGTTCACTGGGAGGCACCACCACAAGGTAGTATTAAGCTTATCTGAGGAGCCTGCAATTTTTAAGGATGGTACTCTTGGACTTGGCTTTGTCATTAGAGATTGGGAAGCGCTGCAGATCTTGATGGCGGGGGACAAAAAGGCTTAAAATGGAAGGTAATAGCACGCACGTGGAAGGAATTGCTTTAAGCTTGGACCACGCACATCAATGGAAGTTCGGGTTTTCCAAATTTACGGTGGAGTGCGACAATAAGACTTTGGTCGACGGTATTCGGGAAAAGACATACTTAAGAAATTTATGGCGACATAGTCTTGGGCGACATTCGCTTACTCTTTCGAACGAGCACAATACCAAGATGTGAAGTTTGTACCCGAACCGCTAATAAACTTCTTTGATGGTCCGGCTAAGTTTTTGGTTGAAGAAGATGAGTGTATTTGGCTAGAAGAAATCCCAAACTCATTAGAAAGTTGTCGTTTATTTGATGTAAGGCATTCGCCTAAACGTTTGGAATATTTATATAAATTTACATTTCCCTCAAAAAAAAAAAAAAATATTGTAGTATTGGGGTGGATGAATAAAGCAAAAAGGTATACTCAAAAAAAAAAAAAACCCGGTAAAGCAAAAAGTAAAAGAGAAAAGGGCAATCGGCTATTGTGGGCTATTATCCCACATGCGTGATTAAAACGCGAGGCTCTGGCACAGGCGTGCGGTCACGCCTTGTGAGCGTCTTTTTTTTTTTTTTGTTTTTAGTCTTTCAAAAAAGCAGGTGCATAAGAGCATCACCAATGGGGGTTTTAGTTTTGGATGAGAACTTGCTTGTGATACCAACAAACGTTAGTCGGGCCCCGAGATTATCTCACGGAAGACCTTCGACGCTAAAACCAGTACAAGTTGGAGAGAAAATCTCGAGCAAGTACAACAATTGAGAGTAATAAATTGCGAATACTAACAAATAATGAGGGATCTATTTATACCTGAGTTGATTGAGCCGCATAGACTTTGTGTGATAAGTGGGCCGCGTGGGCCAAATAATTTTATATGTGGTTCAATAATAATTAATAATGCATAATTAATTATGTGATTTTGGAATTAAATAACGTGTAACATAATAAAATAAAATAATTGGAAACAATCAAATTTGTCCCCAATACTATAATTAAAATACTTCTATAGAACACATTATATCATTATCTTCAACGAATTAATTAAATGTATATAGTTTTTAGTTTTAATATCAAAACCCAAAGTTAATTATTTGAGTAACCAATGGTTCACCTCTAAATTTACAGCTGGCAAAATGCAACCCGACTCTTGGAATGGGCTGAGCCAAGATTTTTTAGACCCAAAAAAAACCGGACCTATTTGGCCCTCTCCCAATTGACACATGAGTCGGGTTTAACGACTTTTAGTCCAACCCATTAATTTTTATCAATGTTGTAAAAAGCGCCAGCGCTCGCTAGGCGCAGATCGAGGCCTAGCGCTGGCGCGAGTCAGGCGGGGTTAGACGGGATCAGGCGGGATTAGCGGGCCTAATCGGAAAAAAAAAAATCGTAGGCGGACAAGGGCCTGCGGCCAGAGCGGGGATTAATTGGCCAGCTGGCGAGGATTTTTGATAGAGATTTTTATGTACAAAATACACACATAATTGGACGGGGCTAAATATTTTTGCGGCCCAAGCAAATTTAGGTAAGCCCAACCCGACCCGAATATTTTTTAAAAACTCGATGGACTTGGGCCGAGCTAGCCCGGCTTGGGAAAAGTTTCTAACTCCCAAATAAAATGGAAAATGGAAAATCTATTGCTCACATTAAAAAGTCAAATATACCCTTACCCTAACTCACTAGCTCCAGGTCAACGTTAGGGTTTTTGGGGCTGCCACGTATAAATATACATTAAACAGCTTTCTGAAACCCTCAAGCTTCATCTGCGACCAAGGCTTTTGCACAAATTCAGCGGCGGCTTTCGGTTAAGGCGGAAAGAGGAAAATGGGACACTCCAACATTTGGAACTCTCACCCTAAAAACTATGGCCCCGGATCCCGCACCTGGTACCTCCATTTCTCAATCTGCATTTCAATTTTGTATTTCGTTTTCATTTTTACTCAAATGTGCTTTGATTGATTGTTTGTTATATTCGTAGATGAGTGCAATAAAATGTTTTGTGGTCATATGCTGGTTCTTCAAAGTGGGAATTCATTGTAGATGAAGGGACTTTGTATAGTGTGCGTAAACTTTAATGTAATGTAATCAAGTCATCATATGACCAATTTCATATATGTTTTTTGCCCATCTAATAAGTTTGAGCCAGTTTAACAGTGCTTGTTTGTTCGCCATGGTACTGATATATTGTTTTCATATTGATTCCCTATTATATTCGTGATGGTTCTAATCAAGTCTCTAATGCACCCTTTTGCATCTTCGTGGGACGCTTTTTTTTTCTTGTCATCTTTTAGACAAGATTCTCGCCATTTAGTGTTAGGAGCTGTATAACATGTGCGTTATTTCTGCTGTCTTCTTAGAGTTGATTTTGACGTGTTTTGTTTGCTCTGAATAATTAAGCATCATTACATTCATTACCTATTATCTGATTTCGTAGTTACATTAATTGTTTTATTGTATATGCTGAGATAGTACTAGGGAACGATGTCTACTTTTGTTTCACTTTGTGACTTTTCTCACTGAAGATATCTGTTCAATATAGTCTTCACCTAGTTTCGATGCACTCCTATTTGTTTTTAGTACTGTCCAGCTGATGGATATGAGATAAGGACATCGTGTCTATTGCATTTTAAAATTTATGAGTTGTTGTTCTCTTTGTTTTCAGCTTTTGTATTTGTATATGTATACAAGTAAGAGTTGCATTTGAGCAATTTTGGTTCTTGCATTATTTGTCATTCATTTTTTAAATCTTTTGGGGTTAAATTTTGGCAGTCGTGTGTGTGGGAACCCCCACGGGTTGATCAGAAAGTATGGACTGATGTGCTGCAGACAATGCTTCCGCAGCAACGCTAAGGAAATCGGTTTCATCAAGGTAATAATCTATTTTTCCCTCATATATTTACATCGCTTTTATTTCCATATATTATTGCTTGTTAATATCCATTGGTCTCTTATGTGATTGTTAGTCGAGCTATAAGTTTTACCGCATTTGCATTTGTCTTTGCAGTATCGCTGAACTTGGTACTATTTCATCGGTGGGATGCTTTTGAATATTTTACTTTTAACACACCCAATCATCATTTCCAGCCATTCCTCAGGAATGTGTAATTCGAATGATTATTTAATCTATGATGAATGAACTTGGATTTATTTCTGAACCAACCAAGTTTGTTCTTTTATATTCTAGTCTTAGTGCTTTTGTATTCTACATAATTGTCACACCTTTCTGTTTTTAGATTTTTCTTTTTGCAATAGCTAATTTTGACTGAACTTGGATGTTCTCACCATTTAGATTGTTGCATATTATATCATCACCAGTATGGTATTGTTGACCTGAACATGATGCATCTTAGATTTATATTGAAAACAAATGCAAGGGCATTTATAGGTGCAGTTGAGTATACTCTGGTGCACCCGAAACTAAATGATGGCATTGTTTCTAGATATAGTTAGTTTCACTGTTGCTCTTTTAGTATCAAATCTCCAAAATATATAAAGATTTGACACTGGTGCCTGCAAAGGTTGGCAAAATAGTCTTGCATAAATCACGATTTGCAAAAAGTCCCATAATAGAAATATTCTTGATTTCAAGTTCTTTGATCACCTGGAACTGAAAATATTGCCGGAAAATCCACTCGTTCTTCCAGTGGAAACTAATTTGACTTATATGGAGTATGGACATCTCCAAATAAGTTGGGCTTTGGCATGTTGATAAAGTCTTGAAAAAACTCGAGAAAGGAAAATTTACTTAATGTGAGCATAAGCCAAATTAATTTGCAGATATATAGACACGTGGATTTTTGAAATCAAGATATACTTTTTAAAATTAAAGTATTGTGCAAATTGTGATTTTTGCAAGATTGTTATTGTAATTTTCCTTAGCTACATAATTAAAATTGCAATTTGCCCATAAGATAACATGAGGATATTAAATGATTCTAAAACTAGGTGCATTTTAGATTCGTTGCAGTGATTGAATTCAAAAGTGCATGGAATTTGTCATCAGTATAAAACATGTAGCTCTTGGTACTTTCATCTTAGTGTAGAAGAGAAAATACTTTGACACAGATGTAAAGAAAAAAAAAGATTAATTTTGACACACCGGAAGGAGGACAGGCTGTTCATTTCACGTGAGGACTGGCCCAGTTTTTCGTTTTTCCCCACTTTATCTTGAGAAAAGAGACCACGCATAAGGAGCATAAGGAGTTTCCATCCCACAATCCCTTTGAGGAGACCCAAGGGAATAAGAAAAATTAATTAAAACAAAAGTTACGTTTTGCTAATATGAATGCATTATGAACTATGATTTGGTATATATGGTGATTTTAAATGATACCGTCTCATGGATTTTAAGTTCATGATTTAATTTGAAAAAACATGAAATGTGTGTGTGTTTTTTCTATGAGTTTGGTTTTGGATTGAAGGTCTATTTATGGGGTCAAATAAAGACAAAAAAAGGATATGTGAGTGACCTAGCACGACAAAGCACTCGGAGGGCATGGAATGTCTATTTTTTGGTCAGAATCGTCTCATGTATGCTTATAAGACCTTCTTAAGCAAATTTTTGCCATATTAATATATTTAATATTTATATTTGGAAGTTTTTAGGTTGCATAGGAATAAGATAATTTTAGGCTCACCGAGACAGGTTTTAAAGTTTACTTTAAAGATATATTCTCGTTTTTTTTTTTTAGTCAAAATAAATTTCATTCATTAATGAGAAGAAATTTACAATGATTACAACATCTAGTGAGAAATAGTTGTAAATCATACATGATCAAAGAGTTGTTATTCAATTTATAATGATTATGTAATTTCATAAAATATTTATTTAATTTTGTAGATTTATTAATATATTATATATTTGAGTCCACTTAGTGGTTAGAATAATACCAGTGTTCTACCCGTTCAATGCACGGGTGTATATTTGTGAGGTCTCCATCTTGTATTGTGACGCGTGTGCATTTTCCTAATAATTCTATGAATTATATATACTTGGATCATAATAACTTTAATATAACATCAAACAATAGACATGAAACATTATTTAATGTTTTTATTGATGAAGTCAAAAAAAGAAAAAAATATCATACTTCATAATTATAAATAATACATTCAAGGTTGTGTATTTGTGTTCCATCTTGAAAAAAGTGATTTTTCATATAACCACAGAGGCGTACCTACATTGCCTATTCCGTTTTAGTAATGTCTAGATTTTTAATAATTGTGAAAATTGGTGTCACACTATTTTTCAAGGTTATAGTAGTAAATTCGGATAAAAATTTATTTTCTAAAGTTGTTTGCATGTGTAAATTGGTGGCAAAGTTTTTGCAAAAGCTCATTGTAAAAAAAAAAAAAAGTTAACACGTGTATATAAGATAATAGGAGAACTAAGTACAATAATTAATGAAATAATAGTCAACAAAACATAGTTTTGACAATATTATTGTTTTTATTAGATTTACTTTTGGAGATATTTTTAATTTTACCGATTTTACCATGTATTTTATTTATTCATGTGATTAAGTTAATTTTTAATTTTGTTTTTGAAATTTAGTATGGTACTATTTGGATTTTCTATTTATTATGTTCTATTCGAGTTCTCATATTTGGTATTTTCAGGATTGGCGATGCACGTATTGTATTTGTACAAAAATACTTTTTAGTTATTGCAAAATTTTTAATTTTAATAACTAATTAAAATAGAAATTTAATTAATTTGATTATAAATCATACAATTAAACAATATAAAATTAAATTATTATATTAAAAACCCTCTTTAAGAACAATAAATTTGGTTGCAATAAATTTTGTGAATGTGAATTGTATCTATTTATTGAATATGTTTATCTATAAGAAAGTAACAATTTGAAAAAAATACAATTTCCCAATGCTAAATATTAATGTATTATATTTTCAATACAATCAACAAATAAAGTCATTTCAAATTCCAAAATTTTTTAGGGTTTAAAAAGTTAAACAATTGTTAGAACAATTAGAGAAATTAAATAAAAATCTTGTTTCATATTTAGCAACATAATTTTTAGGGAAAATAAAATATATCAAAAAATATAACTATTCTATTTTTATATATGTATATATATCAAAAAATATCAAACAAACAACTTCATATCTAATAGTCAAAATGTACAACTTTAAAAGTTGAATATCAAAATACAACGATAAAAAGTATGTTAATAAATATAAGAAGTAATTTTATATATGCATTATTGTGAATATAATTTCATATTAAATAATATTTTGTTCTTTTTACTTGAATATATAATTATAATACTATGTATAAATATATATAATATATATACAAATAATATTTGGATACATATTTTGAGATATTTCTTTAGTTAAAATAAATATTTTTTGATTGAATTTAATCAACTTAAATATAATTCAATATAATTATGAAGAAATGAGATAAGCTCAAATATAAACTATACATTTATTATAGATAGTCAAAATAAATGAATATACAAATTGATGTCCGTAGTTCGAGATGCATAATTTTTTAATGAGTAAATGTATCATATATATATATATATATTCTTTTATTTATTATGTTTATTTTTATTTTATATATGCAATATATGTGTCAAATCAAGACTATAAAAGATGATTAATTGGATATATTATACGTCAAAACGGATATAAAACAAAAAAATTTGTTAAAATTTAAAATAAAAAGAAAAGGATAAATATAATAATTAACGCAATATACACACAAATTTGGAAATCTTATATAACTATATCTTTTATATGAATTTAAGAGCTAGTCTCCTGTCAGACGGTCTAACGGATCTAAGTCCATTAGACGGATCCCCCAAACCCGACCCAGATCTTTAAAAGAAATGCTCCAGCATCCACCGCATCCCGTGAACTCACATCCACCTGCTTCGTAGTCTCCCAAGCTGCTGCATCTCCCTCCGAAGGCGGCTTCTCCACCTCCTTGGCCACCGCCGAGCGGAGTGCATACGGTCTAATGGCGAGGAATGGAGTAACAAGCACATCTCGGCGAGGAATGGAGTAACAAGCAATCGGTGAGTTTTTTTATGGGGATTAAATAAAAACCTGGTGGTTTAATGATTTAAGCGGTGGAGGTTGAAATAGACTCGAGGAGGTGGAATAGGAGAAATTCATGTCCTTTTCTCCTCAATCTTCGAATTAGTTAAAAAGTTTCTTCCAAAATTCCTTTAAACAAAATCAAAGCAGATTTTGACAAAGGAGTGATCTTACTAGCAGAGGACGAAATTCAGAAGAGTTGGAGGGGAAAAAGATGTAGAAAATTAAATAAAAAATCAAATAAATAAAAATAATGCCACTGCACTTTTTTATTGAGGACAAAATAAGAATTACTAGTACTTTTTAGGGTAATATCTAATACTTTTCAAATGAGGCTACTAATAGCTTTTATTGGAAAAACTAATGTTATTCAGGAAATTACTAAAAACGTTTTGGGGGAAAAACTAATATTTTTCGGAGGAACTACTAATACGTTTCATTTGCGACTACTAATACTTTTGAAAAAAAAAACTAATACTTTTAGGACTAATAAAAATCTTTGTTCAATGAACTACTAATACTTTTCCGATGGACTATTAATAGTTTTTGGAAAAAAAAGTAAATTATATTCAGAAAACTATTAAAATACTCTCCAGGGGAACTACTAATACTTTTCATTTGAACTACTAATACTTTTCTTAGGATTTGCTAATATGTTGCGGGAGAAAAAGTTAATTACATTGAGTTAACTCTAAAAACTCTTGAGGGAACTACTAATACTCTTTTGAGGAACTACTAATATTTTTGGGAGAAAAAATTAATTATATTTAGAAAAACTACTAAAATACTCTCCAAGAACTACTAATACATTTTCAATGAACTATTAATACTTTTTGGATGCCCTGTTCCAGAATATTACAAACATGCTACCAGTGCATGAAATTACCAAAAAATCCATTGCGGGTTAGATCCAGTCTAATAGGTCGGACCAAGTTAGACGGTCGACGGGGAGTTTTTGTGAAAACTTAAAAAGTGATTTATTTAAAGAAAGTTGACCAGCAAAGATAATAAAATCTCATTTTATTAGTTAAATCCGAAAAGAGAAAAAATTTATTGTTTTTAGAAACTGAAAAATGGGCAGAAAAAGTAAGAGTTACTATTCTAAGAATAGTTTCTTATTATATATATATATATATATATATATATATATATATAGGATGGGATCTCACGTGGCCGCATCTTACCATGTGGCGGTGTGGGAGATCCCATCCCTCCATCCTAAACAATCAATGGTTGATTAGGCCTAAAATACATCATTTTACATTTATTTTTAATGCCAAAAGGCGATTCGGTAATCTACAAAAATGAGTAAACAAATATCATAATTAACCACCTAAAATCAAGTGATATATTGATTGCAATCTTTCCATAATGTAGAAAACATTTGATTATGTGCAAATCTATCATCTTCTTCAATCTACATTCACGAAAAAGCAACAAAGAAGAAAGAGAATCTCCACAAAACCCATAGAAAAACACCCTATCCCCAAAATTTAAACGGCAAAAAAACTATACGACATGGGTGATGAGTGCAATGAATCACAACAAGATGAAATGTTGGTGGACAATCCCGATGAAGTTCGGGTTTGGGCGTTTTTCCTGGTATGTGTATTTATGTTTCAAAAATCATAGATTATCTTTATTCATCCGTCCATGTTTTTATTAGAAAATATGGAATCGTAAATGAGGTTTATCTTAGTGTATAGAAATATACGAGAATTATACACAATATATATGAGGTTCGTGCACGCATCTCTATACTATTGTGCCCCATATAAGCATGCAATATGTGGTGTTGGATGACACGAGTGATGTTGAACCTTTTATGGGTAAATTTCGTGTACAAATGTTGCAATATTGTTGCTGGAAAGCAAGTTTTTGTGTATAGATATGTATATTTTTGTGTTAATTTAACATGTGATGTGGCGTTTTGGATGTTTATTTGAGACTAGATATTAATACTTAGAGTGGTATACAAATATCGAAAATATTGTATATTATGAGCATATTGTGGTGTATATATATGAATACTTTAGTGGTTAACAATCGAAAAATATGGTGTACAAATAATTCCATTACAAGATATCATAAAATCTTATTTTGGTATACATGGGCTTCAAAGATATGGTGATAAATATAAACAAAGAGTACATTGTTAGATTTTTTATTTAAAATAATGTATGATAATATTGAAACTATTGTATATTTTGAAAATTATTTTATGTGTACATTTCACTTATTTGGTGTACAAAAACTTTGTAGATGCTAGTGATGAAACAATCCAACCCAGCGTCCGAATTACGAGAGCGCTGGTAATATCACCGGCTTTACCAAATATTGGATAAGCAAGTAGAACAAGATAAAATACCATGAGTAGGCATGCACTTTGGGAGTTTGGACAAGGGTGTGGAGTTTTATAGGGAATATGGTAAACTATGCGACTTTGACATACAAATAAGCACGCCAAGAGAAATTTAAGACCAAAGAGATACATCGCAATATATTGTTTGAGCGCCACACACATATGTTATAAAAATTTCAAATTTTGTACGCTACTTAAAATCGTTATCAAATTTTTGACTTATGTTATATGCACGTCATTTATAGTATAATTGAATGTCATTTATATTCTAAATGTGCATCATTTTTTAGTCCCATATGACATAATAAATAAAAAAAATGACCTATAACATAAATGCTTTGATATTATAATTGCTATCTGCGTGCTCGCTAATTGTTGATATACACAACGTTACCAAAGAAAATATGCGCCAAATTTCTCATCGCCTTTTTGTATTATGGTATCTTAGTACGTTCTTATTTTCAAAAATATACGTCTTCCGATATCTTTTGCTAAATGTATACCAAGTCAACCTTGATTATGCGTTATAATATAAAATTGACTTTTAAGTTTTCAAAGGACTACAATGACTTCCAAAAGTAATAATAATTGTACTACTTCAACACCAAAAGCTTATAAATTAGGCATACGCACGATTCATTAACACCTTCAACTTAATAACAAAAAGATTACATTATGAGCATGTGTATACCAAAACATTAATAAACATATACTCGAAAATCTTTGTTAAATGTGTGTTGTTTATACACTAACCATATGGCATAAAAACTGCGTCGATCACAAAATAGAAAACATGTTTGCTTAAGATTGTTCTCGAAATAAGTAACCCAAATGTTGTCGAAATGCACGGGGAAAATATATTCTAGTCTAATATAATAATTAAAATGTACTTAGACACTTCGTCTAATAAAACGAACCCCTCAATCGATAACCAACTACTTGCCACTAACAAATTTTTGGCCAACCCAAGCACTGTCTTTCTCTTGGTTCAAGTCGCACATCGACCATTGCATGGCAATATAGAGTCCTCAATCGTGCGAACTCCGCAAAGATCGGCCTCGTCAAATCCATACCCAATTTCTTCAATGCTACCCCATGTAGGTCTCTATACGACGCATGACATAGACCCCCAATGATCGTGTTTTTCTCCCCCTCCACGACATGGCGAGTCTTGTTGGGTGACATTTTTCAACATTACGCTACGACCGGGGTAGCACCCACGTGCTTGGAGATATCGAGAGAACAGATCCAACTACAAAAAAAAAAAACATGAAAACAAAAATGCCATCACAAAAAAAAAAGAAATGTTACCATCAAACTAGTAAGCCAAAAGGAGAAAAAAGGCTCGGCAAAGTGCATTGTATGTTATATAAAAACTAATCAGTATACCAAACGAAACCTAAATGTATACCATTCCATAGCTATATTTTCATCAAATTATCATACACAATTAAAAAGACAAAACAGACTAACTATATACCAAGTATTTTCTAAATGTATACAAACTCACCGGTAATTTATCATGAGTCCATTCTCCACGTTTAATAACACAAAAAAATACACAAAAAAATGTGCATTTTTTACGGTTCTCTAAGCATCCGTGCGTACTTGCCGCAACTCGTACCACCATCCGAAGAGCTCTCCAAAATGTGACAATACTTCTTCTTTGTGTTGACACATATCACGAAAATATGTCATCCATTTATAATAGGGAAGAAGAATCGAAAACATTCGACAATATACTCGTTAAAAATTACATGGCGAACAAAAAAATATATATATATATGCTACAAAGTTATACCATCTCAATAGCCTGCAAATTCGCCACGATTGGGTCCACAACCTCCAAATCAAAAATTTAAAAACAACGCCAACCTCCTTTCATCCGACAAATCTTGTGGTGTGAATAGAGTATAACCGCATACCGTACAAAAATAACTATAACAATTAGACTCTAAGACACATACAACAACACTGCTAATATTACCACATTCATTAATTATCTCAGTATACCAAAATGTAAGAAATTTACATCACATCTAAAAATGAATTTAATATTATTTATCATCATAAATTTCATGGAACATTACGTGTATATATCCAACTTCCTTTTTTCCCCCTATTTGGTCTATGGGCAAAAATTACACAAAAGGATTTAGCTATATACCGAGTAACTAAGAGATGTATCATGCTTACGTAAATTTACACCAAATTAGGAATCAAAGACACAATTTCAATAACATAAATCATTACACAATTCATTATCTAAGTATACATCATTTTTTCATAGTTTTTTCCCAAAAAAAAAATTATAATAAATCTTACCCATTGTAATCGAGGATATAATTCCACATAACCAACTAAAAAGGGGGTCGTGAAAATCGAGTAGCAAAACCTAGAATTTCAAAATAATAAAAAAAAATTGGCCTTCACCAGGGCAACGAACCTGAAAAAAACCAATAAATAATCATCTTGAATGGCAAATAAACCGACTAAAAAATTGGAAAAAACCTTTCCACAAGAATCTACAAAACAAGAATTGAAAATTTGAACCCTGGGGCTTACCTTCAACGATGTTCTTGACGCGTTCTTGAGTTTTGATGTCGAGAGAGAATTCTCGCTAAAAAGAAAATAGTGTCCCGGCGCTCGAAATTTACAGAGAATGAAACTTGATTTGCGAGACGTGTGTGAGTGGGGAAGAGAAATAAGGAAGAGACGAAGAAGAAGGGTCTTTTTGATTTTGGGTGAAAAAAAAGGGAGGAGGATTAATTGAAATCCCAAAAAAGGGGAAATGGGGAGGTTACCAAAATCATCCGTTTTCTATTGTGTACAATTTGTCTATTTTGCCCTTAAATGGGCCAATTCAATTAAAAAAAAAAAAAAAATCGCCTTAGGATTAAACATGGTAACGGCTTAGATTTGTCCACACCGCCACATGTTAAGGTCCTTCCACATATGATCCTATACCTATACTATATATATATATATATATATATATATATATAGAGAGAGAGAGAGAGAGAGAGAGAGAGATTTAGTGAAATGTTTAAAGAAGTGGTTTAAATTAACTTTGAACAAGAAAAAAAGCTCAATTGCAAAATTGGTCCTGTAACAATTTTGGTCCTGTAAATATTTAGGGAAGCAATTTTTAATTGAAAGATTTTGATTCTACACAAATGTGATCTCACAAGTTCTAATTTGTGCGATTGTAGTTATACACGTTCGATTTTGTGCGTTTTGGTCCCAAATGGATGTCTTAATATATCATATGTTCCCACAATAGCCTTTATAGTTTAGCCAAAATATTCAACGTACCTATGTCCATTAAAAGTTATAAGAAGGTACAAAACTAAGATTGCTAATCCCTAAGGTTGCAAATGACTTCATCTAACAAATTCATTGATGTTGTATTTGAATGGGTGGATTTTGATTTAGAGAAGATTTAGGGAAGAATTTCAAATGATTCCAAATAGGATGTATTTGAAATCCTCAAAAATGACTCCAATTAAAATAGCTTCCAATGATTTGAAATCCATTTTAAAACGACTCAATCCAAAACAACCTAATGTTTTATTATCTACATATATAAAACTTAGAAAAATCACAATAATCCAACATTTAATATCTCAAACCGAAAAATTCCTAGAAGGTGAAAATTTATTCTCAATACCAATTAGAGTTGGCATGGTTCCCGAATCGCTTGCCAAGTTTCTCATTTTGGAATAACTAGGATCGTAATTGTTGTCTCATGGTTCGGTTCCAAAATCGGAACCGCAGTTCGTTTTGGTTTGGAACCCGATCCCTCCATGGTTCGGGGTTGGTTTTAACCTAGGAACCATTTGTTTATCTTTTGATAATTTTTGATTTTTTAAAAATAATTTATCAATTTTAGTTAAAAAATAGGAAAAGAAAGAAAGAGACCTAATATTAATAATAATATTAAACTGTCCATATATACTATTAGAGTATAGAGGAATCAAAATTTTGAGCCGCTTACAACATTTGGTTTAAAACTTTTCTCATGTGGTTCATAATAATATTTTTTCTAGCATATTTTACCAAATAAAAATAAAAATCATTAGCTTTAACCTTGAATTCGCCGTTTCACCATGGTTCCATCGATGGTTCTAACTAGAGCTATCAAAGTGACCAGGTCAGGGTAAGGGGAAAATCGGGCCGGCCCGCCCAACCCGTAATTTCTTCGGGCCACTATTCTGGGGAGCCCAACCCACCCCATGTTTTATAAATACACTAAAATTATTTGGTGGCCAAGAGCTAGCCAGGTGTTTTGTCCCTAACGGGCCGAGCCAAATAGGCTCGGATCTTTTTGGGCCTACAAAATCGTAACCTACTCACCCTATATTCATTTGGGCGGGCCATTTTTGACAAACTCTAGTTCTAATCGATGGTTAAAACCGCGGTTCCACGGTTTTGAGACAAAGTAAACGATTTTGGAACCATTGACCAAGAACGATTTTGGGAACCATTGACCACAATTTCGATTATAGTTTGGAATGCAATTTGTTCTATTTGGTCACCCTAATATCAATCAATTATTCATCGTCTTTAGCCATCGGCGACTCCACTGAAAAATTAGAATTTAATTTGGGTGAGTGACACAACTCATGGGATTAATAATGTCCAAACTAAATACACATTCACATCACGTTCAACATGTCAATACAATAGTAATGGACATTGAATAACAATAGTTCGTAAGAGACCAAGTAGAATTTGCTTATAATAGCCTAATAGAAATTTGCTCATAAGAGACAAATATCATTTATTTGCACTCTGAGGTTCTACCCAAGGAATAGATCGGCCCCAAATAATAATGACTTATTGAATGCATGTGCTCCTAATCATCGCTCGGAAATTCGCCTTACAATAGAAATAAAAATCACCTAATCAATTAATACCTCAAAAATTCTAGATTGATAAAAGTTAAAACTTAGAAGAATATTCTAAAATATTAAATATGGGCTCTTTATAAAAATATAATTATAAAGTTGAAAGGTTGAATGCAATGTTGAAAAGCTTAGGGATCAAATATGGAAATAAACTGAAATTAGGGACTGAATTAGATTTGGTAAAAATCTTAAGTTTGGTCATCTTAAGTTTGGTCAAAATATCCAACGAAATTCCCTGCTCCCTCTTTCTTCTTCCCCATTACGTCTTTTCGTTTTTGTCTTTTCAGGGTTTGGTGGCGGTTGGCTGGGGCGACTCATTCAAATCTACTGTTAAAATAGTGTATAATATTATTAGCATGGAGGTACAGTTCCAACGAGCCCATTGGCAACCGTTTATAGACAAGACTACGAAAAATGCGAAAAATCCCACCAAAATTTCCTTTATTATCCACGGAATAACCGAATAACCCGACAATATTAGGATAGCGTAAATGAAATAGCTGGCCAACATCCACCAAAATCTCGTTGATGCGATCCTTAAAATTTACATGTTTCACAGAAAACTCATGCTAAAAAACTCAAAATTGTCAAAAACAGAGAAAAGACTTCAAAGCATGTTTTCTTTTTTCTTTTCTTTTTGTTTTCTGTTATTTAGCAAATTTTTTTTTTACAATATCATCACAACACAATGAATTGAGCTTTTGGTGCGCATGTTCACAGTAAGAGAAGATCATGAACTTAATTATTTTTCGCAAGATCATACTCAGATTTGGATTCAATTCTCGCAAAGTTGGGCTTACTTGAGTGTTGGTTTATCTTTTAGTTAGGTTTAGAAACAACACTTTTATTTTTCAGTAGTTTGTATTGCAGTCTCTGAGCTAAATGAATACTTCAAAAAAATTCAGTTCTTTCGCTTTTTATGATTTCCAGTATAATTGTTTGTAAGTCAGTGATTTTTTCACTCATTTTATCTAAAATTTGAGATTTATTAAAGAACATAAGATTATTTGGAAGAGAACATTTGTATTATCACTCAAAGTTGATTACAATGGCTTGATGGCTTACAAATGAAGTCCTACTCTTTATACTTAGTTCACCTCCGAATGGACGGTGGTGACTCTTAATCCGATGGTGGGAGTAGATCTCTAAACTTCTCCTGAAATATTTCTAGTATATCTTAATTACAAGATATTTACAAAGGAGTTATCTAGAATTATCCTACAATTCTCTATAACTCCTACAAGGTTCCTGGATAATTCTATGTACAAACGGGCCTAAATATTAAGCCATCATGTATGCTTGTTAGGGCTAATCTCTTAGCTAATGTGTAGAGAAATTGCGGTCCAGTTGGCGGCTTGTTACAATATGCTTACAATACAAACAAGTCATAAAGAGCATGAGAGTTACAAGATGTAAATCCACTAATGTTTGAGTCAAAATCATGTGTCGAGAATGATTAATGTTAGTAATGAAGTTGTGCGTTTGTTTCAAGTACAATTAGTGTATTTTCCAAAAAAACAACAACAAACTAAGTATATTCTTCATTATGTGAGGTAGAGAATATGGATCATGTCACATTTTACAATCATATTGTAATGTATTTGTTGATACTTGTCATTTATAATAGTTTTTTTCTAATTCTTTTATGTTTCCCCTTTTCTTTTTAATTTGAGTGAATGATTCCTTACTTACCAATCGTATTGGAGCATCTAAAAGATCTCCTATATTTATGTCCATACCTAAAATTGGTGTGTGTTCAAATGATAAAATTTATTCTATAGTAGTAGTCATTAGAAAAACACTCATGTGTTACACAACATTTGTGTTAATTTTATTAATTAAAATTATCCAATAAAATTATTTTAATTTTTAAAATTTTCTATAAGATTCAAATAGGTAGACAAAAACTATTGGAAAAATTACATAAAATACCCCGTTTCCATAAACATACCACAAAATACGCTCATATCACTTTTTACCTATTCTTTTCCATTTTTTAAGCTCCTGATATTTTTTACGATTATTTATACGCTTTTTTAAATTATGTATTGCTTTATATGTTATTTCAATATTGTTTAAATTTGTATCTTTGTTGTTTCTATGTTGTTTCGATGTTTCAAAATATTTTTTACCATTTTATGCTATTTTTTGTTCATGTATTGTTTTGTACATTATTTCTATTGTTTCTATGTTGTTCTATAATATTTTATTGTTATTCTAATAATTTTTGTTATTTCCATGTAATGTCAATGTGTAAATACATTTTTTACATATTTTTAAACTCTTTTTATTCATGTGGTATTTTTAATTTTACGTTATTTTTGGATTGTATCCATACCGTTTTTAATGTTGTTCGATGTTTCTTTGTTGTTTCCACGTAGTTTCGATATTTAAATACAATTTTTACCTATTTTTTAACTCTGTTTGCTCATATAGTGTTTTTATATTGTTTTAGTTTGTTTCTTATTGTTTCTTAGTTGTTTCCATGTTTTTTATGTTTTATGCTTTAAATTAAAAATTGAATTGTGTTTTTCATTCATGTTGTTTCTATAATATTTTTAATTTATTTAGTTTTAATATGTGTTGTTTTTATGTGTATATATTTTTATTTTTATAAGATTTGAGTATAAAATAAATTGTTTAAAGGGGACACAATTTATTTTTTTTATGAAATTTTATTGGAAAAACATGTTTAAAATAATCTTGAAACAAACAATGTAAAAGAGTCCAAAATTTTGAGCATGAGCGTAAATTTGTTAAAAAATCTTGGAAATCGTAAAAAGTAGTGATTGTCTCCAAAAAATTGGGCAATTGTGTCAAAAGCCCAAAACTATTTATTAAGTTGTACAAAATGTTGATAAGTAAACCCACTTCAATTAAATTTGCATGATATTTAGTAAGAGCAATTGCAAACAAATTATTGATGAATTTTTTGTTTGTGTTTTGGCGTGTAACAAATCACTTAGTTATTATGATGACTAGTATATAGGCTCGCGATGTTTTGAGTGTAATATAATGAAGTATTGTATAATTTTGATATTAAAAAATTAATATATTGTAGAAATGCTATGGTGCTAAGTGGTGATGGGTATCTCAAGAGTCAAAAACCCAAACCTCGTTTGTCCTTTAAATGCGGGAATAACTTGCACGTTGACATTAACCCACAAAATATTAATGTAGGATTTATTAAATAAATTTTATTAAAATAATCTGATCCAATCTTATTGTATATTAGTTAAATACTCAACAAAAAATTAAAATTTAGAAAAATGAGAACAAACAAATAAAATTGATTATATATTTGAAGCAAGTTTGTACACCTATTAAAGACACTTGTTGAGTTGTCTAAAACTTTAATAATTATATGTTAACTTAATAATTTTGTCAACTATATTAAATTAGATCAAATGAGACATAATTGAAATTTATAAGAAATTACTATATATATGTTAATCTAATAAATAGAATCGATTGTGTCATTTATTTTTCTCAATAACAATATCATTATACTCAAATCATAATTATTTGAAAAACTATCTTAGAATATAAATGTATGGACAATAATTATTAACAAATAAATATAGCATAAATAATAGAATAAATAAATAATATTTCTTTATATAATAAGTACTAAAATAATTTTAGATGTTATCTGATATTTTTGAATTTATCCAATGGTAGTTCAGATTTTTATTATAATAACTTTATATTTATTTTAATATTTTTATTTTATTCGATGACTTTAAGACACATCAAATAAATTTTAGATTGTATTTATAATTTTAAGGTTTTATCTCATAATTCTTTACTTGGATAAATTTATCTTTATTAGATATTTATAAATTTTATATGCTTGTTTTAAATTTATTTAATTTGTATTTGTCAATCTCCTCAAATGATATTTAGATTTATTTTTTTTAATATGTTTTTGATTAAATATTTTTTTCACTTTATTTCATAACTACTTTGTTTTTTAAATATTAATATTTTCATTTACATAATATATGTACATTTATAAAAGATTCATACATATAATATAATAAAGTTTACGATATTTTATAAAATTACAAAATTCAGCTAAGATAAGTAATTATTAAAATTTTGTTTATTAATTTTCATGTTTCATAAACAATATTCAGATTTTACTTTTTAATTATTTTACGTTAGATTATTTTAAATTTTACTATAAATAAGATGCTATTATTTTAAGTTAGGTAAGAATTAAATTCCGATTTTAAAAAATAAGATTTGTTTTTGCATTAAGAAAATATACATTAAATTCGCATCCTATAGAAAAGAAAAAGTAAACCTATTAAAATTAAGGACAACCACAAAATTTACCAAAACTCTCAGTCTTATTTATTACATATAGAATTTGTCTATATATAATATAATAAAATTTACCTATATTATAATTTTTACCATAGAATTATACTACTATATATATGATGTAGTTTAGAGGGGAATTATTAAATTTTTTGATACTATTTATAAAAGTCTCTCAAGTATATGTGTGTGTATATATATATATACATACAAATTACGATATAACAAGATATAATTCATAACGCTATTAGGAAAATGCACACGTTCCTGTATAAAATGGAGGTTTCACAAACATATACAATTCATGCATTAGCTTTAAATAATTATGAAGAAATGGACTAAGCCCAAATAACAATTATACATATATCACAAATAATCAAAATACATGAATATATAAATTGATGTTCAATAACCCGAATGCATGATTTTCAAATCACATTACTAAATAAAATTATGAATAAATATATCTTATAGTTTTTATTCATTGTGTTTATGTTTTATTTTATATGAGCAATATTGGTGTCAAACTCGGTGATCGTAAAAATATGATTAATTTGATAAATTATACGTCAAAAATGGATCAAAAATTAAAAAAATAATAAAATTAAAAAAAAAGAAAGAGATAAATATAATAATTAATACATTACACACACAAATTGAAAAACTAATTTTTATATAATTCTAATTTTAATCAGGAAAACACAAAATTAATCAAGATTATCGGTGTTATTTATTATATCTAGATTTTTTCTATATAATATAATAAACTTTACCTAAATTACGTTTTTACCATAAAATTATACTAATATATAGGATGTAGTTTAGGTAGAAAAACATATTTAGAAATAGGTTTGTTAGTTATTATATCTAGATTTTGTGTATATATAATATAATAAATATTACCTAAATTACATATTTTACCATAAAATTATACTACAATATATGGGATGTATTTAGGCGGGAAAATATATTCAGAAATAGGTTTATTATTATATATACTAGTAATTCCACCCGTCGCTTGCCGTGTATCGAGATTTTTAACATTATTAATTTGTAAGAAAACTATTTATTAACAATGAGTTGGTATTTATTACTTTATTTTAATAATAATATTCATATAAAATAAATAAAAATAAGTATTTGTATATCAAATTTATATTTTTAATTATAAACTTAAATGTCAAATTCACTTGTTTATATTTATCTCTCAATATATGAATATTTCTATATTGGTATTATATTTGTCAACTCTCTTTCTCACACACACTTTACCTATATACAAAAAAATCCATATGATACATATATTTCCATATTGAACTTGCATTGATGAAAAAAATAATACTTGACATTATTAATAAATAAAATCTTCACAACATTGTATTAATAAATCTATTAACTCTCCATAAATAATGTCAATGAAGAAATGTAGTTTACAAATTACAAAAAACTTCCTTATATACAACATTTGTAGTTTTGTTGCTACATTTATTCTCATCATCACAAATTAGGATTTTAAAACCTTACGATTAGTCACTCTGGATACATCAACGATTAATTGACCATGCCGAAATCGATTTTTTCAAAAGAAGTCCAACATGAGAGAGAGAGATCCTTGACTTTTGTTGATAGTCATCGTGATATGAAACAATCAAAGGAAATTGTCTTCGTTGGAACTTGAAAAGCAACCCGGATGGATGGAGTCATTGTCATTCGAGGAATTAATACCTTTTGACCTTCATTGTTTCGCCGAATCTTTGCCTCCAAAACGTGATCACCAAACTTTGTAATAACCAATCTAGTGTCGTTGCATAAACCAAGTGAATAGTCATATTCTCAACAACATCGGAGTTCCAACCTTCAACTTTAATTCATGATTCGGCACTCCAACACCTAATTGTGTTCAAAAACTCCAGGTGCGTGCACATCCCGCAATAGGTCAACATTTGAATATGATTTGCACGCTATTTGTCGAGCCAAATATATCTTACATTCCTTCGTTCAATGAAGTCATATAATCATTTACAGACCGACCCATCAAATGTTGATGCAAGGATGGCGCGACCCTCCAAATAAACCGAGCATTCATTAGTCTTACCAAACTCGTGGATATGTGCTTTCTGATTATGTAATAGGGTCCCCATCACATTTCAATAATATATAATCAAGAATTTCAATATCAAATATCATCATTCGGACCTCAACTCCGATCCATTTTTGAAAACTTCTTCAATTCAAGATACTCGATCCAATTTAGATTTTGTAGCCTCATGTTCTTGGTTAACCTCAAAACTAGTGCGATCAATACCTCCATAAACGTGAAAAAATGATCGTCCGTCGAACTATGTCCCTTGTCTAGTGCCTTTTGGAACCACATGTAAGATTTGGCTAAAATCCCACCGAAGCACCACATGTTTTACCTCCAAAGGGTTGATCGAAGCTATTTGGATTATCAGTATCTCATAATATCTTTCGGTGATGTATCCAAAGCTTCAAAACAATGTTTATGCATCATGGGGGCTTCGTCCCAAATTATCGACCTATTTCGTCATCAATGGTTCACACCTCTCACCACCGCGATTTCCGAATCGAATATCTCCGCCATCCACTCTTCTCTCACGGCGCGGTGGACCACCCGCAGAGATCTCGCCGTTGATCCACGACGCGAGTCGCTCGGATCCTCCAGCCGGAAGCTCGAGAATCAGCGATGAGCTCACGCGTCGGATCTTAGTTAAATTGGTAATATTTTAGATTTATCCTTTATCATATGTCCTTATTTTTAATTTTGATTCCTTCACCCATAAAGAGTTTATGACTTTTACTTTAATAAATACATGCAACTCATTTTGATAAACTAATTATATTAAACAACTACTTAAAAAAATTATATTAAACAACAAAGAATAACTATATAAATTTATGAACTTTCAAATTATATTCTTTGAAAAAGAGAATAGAAATCGTATCATTGCTCTCTATGTTTGTTCTTTGTTGTTTATTTCCAATAATTATAGTCCCCATGAGTTTTGGCATTGATCAACAATGCGGATTACTAATCAATCAAAAGAGATTGTAAAACCGATGCAAAGTTTTATAGACTAAAAAAATAATTATGCTTTTAGCGATTAAGAGAAAAAACAATTAGTACTTATAACTTGATCAATTGAATTCAATAGAAAAAGTCAACGTCAATTGAAACATAAAAATCAATGGTAAAAGATACATAAAATTTTATCATAAATATTTAGTGGAATATAATTCCTCCATTTTAACTTTCCCTATTGAGAAATAAGGAAAGTTTGAATTGATCCCATTTTACATACAGGTTTACAATATTTTCCTAATCTAAAATATCATCGAATATAAGAATTAAAAAGATCGGATATTTTTTGTTTGAATCAAATTTTATATAATATTTTCTAATTTAATATTACTTATAATATTTTTCTAGTTTATATTCATACATAATTTAGGAATACGGTAAAAGCCAACAACGATTAGTGGATAAAAATCAAAGCTATATATAATTTTTAAAAGTATATACGTTCACTACTATGTTTCTTTTAAACATAAAAATGGAAGATTATATATAGTTTTAAAAATGATATACGTTAACTACTATAGATATAACTATATATATAGATATATGTTAACTACTATAGATTAGATATCATGCTATCATTTTTTAAAATCTTATGATGATAATATTTTAAATTAGATAGTCTTTGATATCATCTATCATTTTTAAAATCATATGCGATAATGCATCTTTGTAATGATGATGACTTTGTTAAAATCCTAATTTATAGTTGTCTAAAATGATAGGAATATTGACAATGATGCATATATATTATTATGAGTAACAGGAAATGTAACAAAGCAATAATAATTACTTAAAAAAGCAAACAACATCGAAGTTTCTATCAAGAATAACACTAAAAATGAAAACGGAATACAAAAAAACTTAAAATCTACAATATATGGAATGTAACGAGAAAATAAAGAAAATAAAAAAATATTGTGTATATAAGAAAGTGGGGTCTTTGAAATAAATTGAGATTCGACGATAATCGATAATTAAGACCTGAAAATGATAGAATTACACCACTATAACATAACACGCACATGAGCTACTCTTAATTTAGCCACCTAAATATATCATCATTTGTAATTAGTGGACAACCATATATAGTTGTTGCTCTTTCAAATCGAATAATAATCTGATATAAAGAATAAAAACAATATCAAAGCGTTAATAATTACATAAAAATACTTAATAATGTAACAAAAATATATTAATATGAGGAATAATACAAAAACAAACAAATCATACAAAAAAATTAAAAAATACAACAAAACTATCTAAAAAAAAAAACTCACCAAATCTTTTCCGTACAAATCTACAATATAGTGTATATAAAAACCCTTATTGCGGATTCGAGTTCAATCATCGCTCGGTGTTGCGGGACAACTTGATGAAACGAAAATAGAGGGAAAGGTGAAGATGAAGCCATATTTGTTGTTTGGGTCAATTTAGGATCAACAATATGAGAAAAGTGATGAAGATAATGTAGAAGAACAATAAAAGTGATGAAGATATGTTTTGAAACAAATACAAGTTATGAAGATATGTAAAAGAATTGAAAAAGCACGCGTTTAATTAGCTTTAGTTCATATAATTATGGTGGAAAAAAATTACCATTTATAATACATCCCTATAATATAATGATATTTAATTATATTACAATGATCTTTTATAATACATTCTAATATAAGAATATATAATAATTACCATTTATAATTTATAATAATTACCATTTATAATTTATTATAATTACCATTTATAAAGTTTAGAATTCTTTCCTAATATAATAAGCGAGAAAGAGGGAATTTTTTTTAGGACTTACGCTATTATATATATATATATATATAGATATATTTTTTCCCATTAATATGTTATAATAAAAACTGAGATATAAATTAAATAATATACATAACAAACTAAATTATTAATAATAAAACTCAAACCAAAAAGTAATAAAATGACACTATTCTTTGTTTAACTTTAACAGCAATAATATAATAAAATAATTATGAATATATTAACATAACCAGTTACAAATTTAACACTAAAAATGTTTATGTATATATAAGATAATAAAAAGGAATAATATATTAAAAATTATGCAATTTGGTAAATATGTATCTTTAAACTGCATTTTATATCATAACAAACTATTACAAAACTTAAATAAAATAAAAAATAGCTTAAAAGAAAGTCGGCGCAGCATTTTTCACATTTGGCGTGGCGATTGCCGATTGGAGAAGGAACATTGCTTCATTTGGCGTTTTACGCCAAAAATAAGGTTGATTGGAAATGTTTCTTAACAAACAAAATTATAGATATGAATGAAGATAAGACGCTATCATGATTGTGTCTTTTGAGTTAGTGACCACTTTTAAATTGTAATGGTAACTAATTACACTTTTATATAACAAACATGACTAAATGATGGATGTGCTACTTTTGAAGTAGATTGCACCTAAGATTGTACTTTAAGTCACATGCCTGATGCCCTTTAACTTTTCCAACCTCCATTATTTTGTTAATCTATATATCCTTCATTGAGTACTAATTGAATAAGGTTCTTTCTTTTTCATTTCGTCTACTTTTGTTTTAAAAAACTTTAATTCTCTTAAATATTTGAATCAAAAAATGAGAATGATGTGGCATATACGGAAAAGGTTTCATCTACAGTATTGTACACAGTACCAACGTTGTTTTTCAGTATCGGAACTAGCATAAAAGTAGGGCGCAGTGAGATAAACTAAAAAAAAATCGTATAATCAGTAACAATTTTTTTCATTTTTACTTTAGCACTGTTGGACGTAATATGGGTTGTGTCGGGAGGCATGATGCCCTTGTCTTCGCCATTATTGCGCTGTTTTCTATCCGTTATGAGGCATGTGCAGTTCACGATTTTACGCACTGTATGCTCTAAAAGCACACTTTGCCTCTTCGACTGGGGGGAGTAGGCGTGGAGAGGAATTCGTCCCCATATCGTATGAGCATGGTAAGACTGCCGATCCACTTATATGGTCGTTCTTTCTTTTCTTATCACAATGCGTTTTAAAATCGTGAGCCACATACCCTCCCAGTGGATGCAAATCAGCATTTGAGATTTTCTATTCCGTTTAGTATTTCATATACTATTTTAATATTATCAATACATGACACATGTCGCATGATGACTTCATTTTTGTACAAATACGTGACTTCACATTTCATAAGAATATTAGATGAAATAGTTTAATTAAATTTGCATGAGTCAGCTTAGAACCAGGATCAATTAATCTAAACAATTATTATTGTTGGTGAGTTATTATTTATTAATCTAAAATGGTACAATCAATTTCGTTGATGGTTCCATTAATGACTCATCTACTGTTACTAAACTCAAAACACTGGCAATTTGCTGCACCCACTAATCTATTTTAAATTTATCTTTTTGAAGTAAGTCAGTTAAATTCAGAGTCAGACACTCAGTATCCAAAGTTCGTAATATGGCTGTATATGAATCGAGAGAGAGAGAAAAATCTAAAAAAAAATTAATTTAATTTGTTTCCCACAAGCAATACTGAATCTTTCTTTCTTTTACTTCCCGATTAAAGAAATTTCAAAAAAATAAAATTAATAAATAAATAAAATTGAGAAAATGTTTTAAGATAAAATAGAAAAAGGTAAATTAGTTAATTAGTAACACACACACACACACGTGCATTGCCATGCTTGCATGTCCTAGTTGAAGAATTGAAAATATGGTAACTGTGTCTGTATGTATGTATATATACATGAGAGACAAGAGTTTATGTAATCAGTCGTCAGGACAAAATATTGACAGAGATTATGTATGGGAAAATGAAATTTAACATTATGTCTAGACGCCACTAAATGGTGATCAAGGATTCATGATTGCAGATTTGCAGTATTGGATTCTACGGACACAATGATAAATAAAAGCGAATACGAATACGTACAACTATAAAAAAAAAAAAATCATAAAAGATTTTAAGGCAAAATTGTTTCTTTACTCCTCTAAGTAGGCCAATGACTAAATCTCCAAGTAAACTTACTTAGAGGGCTAGAAAACAATAAGTTGTAATGGGTCAAAATGACATGACCATTTTATAATAAAAAAATGAAAATAACCATTTTTGAAACAAATGTATTTTAGCCATTTACACAAAAAAAAAGACATTTATACGCTTTTAAGATATTTGTTTGATATTTTGGCCCTTATCTCTCCATCTCTTTATCCTCTACTCTCTATTTCAAACATTTTAAAAAATTTGAATTGGTATTTTTTGTTTTGTATATGCGATATTGTTATTGAATTGTAGATATCAAAAGAGAATTAATTTAATATATTATATATGCAAAATTGATTTGAAATGATAAAATTATGTAAATTCAAAAGGTTTTTAGAAAAAGCAAAATAAGCGGCTTGAAAGAGTAGACTAAAATATATCAAGTTAAATGTAACTGGATGCCGAGTTACATAACTCGATATGCGATTATGATTATCGATATCCGATTTACAACAAGAGAGATTTTCTTTTAATCTTTTACAGCGTTGGTTTGACTTGATATCGAGTTACATAACTCGATATGCATTATGATTATCGATATCGATTTATAATTGGATATCGGGTTTAAGAGATTTTCTTTTTTAATCTTTTATAGCTACTGGTTTTGACTTGATATCGAAGTTACATATCTAAATATCGAAGTTATGTAATCAAAATCTCGCCATCATCTTCATTCACCCCAAAATACCTTTAACGAAGGATCAAACTTTTCAAAGACAAAACCTAAATTGTCAGAAATCAAAAAACTCATAATTCTAATAACAAATCATAACCTAACAACTATAAACTAACTAAATCAACAAGAATTGAAATTAAAGGAATTGAGTGAAGTGAGAGATACAACCACTCGAGAGAATCTTTTTTTTGCAAGTCGTTGGAATATGATTTTGTTTTCAATTTTTATTGTTGAGTTATGGATCGTGTGTTTTCGACAAAGATCAGAATTGGCTTAAGGGGTAATTTTGAGTTTTACATATCAAAATAGCTAAAAACATGTTTCAAAAAGATGTCTAAAAAATATTTTGGTTTAATAAGAATAACTAAAAACCTGGCACTCATACAATATTGCTAATATTTAATTAAGTATCCATATATATTATTCCGCAAACGATGTTATTGGAAGTTGAACGTGTATCAATTCATAATTACAATTAAATTATATCTAGTGCACTAGGAAGACGAGACACAAAAAAACAAAAAGGGTAATTACCATGCAAATAATATACGAACATGTAAGTGCCTCGATTTTTACTATTTTGGATTTTTGACGCAACTATTTTGGATTTTAATTATATTTTATGTTGTACTATATATAATTAATTTTAAGTCTATTTATAAAAAGAAATATATGCATAATTCATATGTGCATGCAGCGACAAAGCCGCTATGGGGCCAAGGGGTAGGGGTGTCAATCGTGTAAGTGTTTCGTGTTCGCGGGTCGTGTTTTTTACACATGTATTAAAATGGTGTCCGACCCGAACCTTAACCCGTTTAATTATTCGTGTCAAGACTGACCCGTTTATTCGTGTCAAGACACCCGCCTATCACTAAATTCGTGTTAGGTTAGGTAATCGGGTTATCGTGTCGCGTCACAAATTGGCGCCCCTAGGGTCATTGGTCTCCTTGATTTTTGAAAATCAATTAGGGTATTTTGGTAATTTTACTTTATAAAATAGAAAAAAATGGAATAAATCTTCGAGGGCGCGATTGGATATGCTTTTATTTTGAAAATTTTCATTTGCTAGAGAATAGTGGTAAAAAAATTTGGAAGAAAAAAGTTGAATTTTGAGAGTGTGATTGGATGCGAGATGAAAATGTAATGGTAAAAGTTGATTTAAAATAGTAAAATTTGATATGAATGATAGTTAGAAATGTGTGGAGTGAGTGAATAGTAAAATTAGTGGGAGAATATATAATAATAATTTGTGAAAAAATGTGTAGATGTGATTGGTAAGAGAAAAAAAAATGAGAAAAAGTGAACGTGAGAGAATATTATATTTTAAAATTTTTCATAAACAATCGTATATCTAGTTAAAAAAT
This sequence comes from Rehmannia glutinosa, assembly GCA_016081115.2. Classification (NCBI taxonomy): domain Eukaryota; kingdom Viridiplantae; phylum Streptophyta; class Magnoliopsida; order Lamiales; family Orobanchaceae; genus Rehmannia; species Rehmannia glutinosa. Next base: position 295,656 of record JABTTQ020002932.1, read on the forward strand.
TCTCAATGGAACAAAAATGAATCTACTTTTTCCTATTTATGAAACTTGAAAAATCTTTGAATCTTGTTCATTTTTTTTTTATTTCTCAAAATTTTGTATATTTTCTTTTGCTCCACTATAAATTTTGTATATTTTGCTCCACGAAAATTTTGTACATTTTCCCCATATTTTCTTTTGAAATATTAGCAATGATTTATTATGCAAAGATTTGAAAATATGAAAAAAGAAGAAGAAATATTATGATATGTTGATGTAATTGTATTATATTTTTTTCTTTTGAATATTAAGATGTAATTGAATTAATACATTAACTTTACAAAATTGGATTTCATTTATAGTTTTACTTTTTTAGAGTTGATATATTATATTTTATTTTTATATTAATGTTTGTTGGTCTCTATATAAGTTTAAAGCCTGGCTTTGTGTGCATGGTATGTAATATAAGATGCAACATAAAATTGTAAAATTGCAAAAGAGAATTTAAACTACAATTTTCAAGGCGTTATACTTAATTCCTTCTAACCTTTCATTTCAAAAAAAAAAAATGAAAAATATATATTGCACATCATCTGTTACTTTTTACTATTTTTTTCTTTATTGATTTGAAAGGTAACGTACTAAACTTAGTGAAATACTATATATAATAACTAATAATTATTATTACAGTTATTGAAGTGAAACAATAAGTAAAGCAAAAGTTACCGATTAAACAAAGTGGTATTTTTTTTAATCTCCATATATATGAAAAATATTTGGCACCGGGAGTGCCGATCAACAAAATCCAAAATCGCTTCAAAATCAACCAAATCAAATCGCACTATACAACAATTGCTTATTAATTGGGAAAACCATGATTAATAATGTTAAACTAGACACTTTCCATAGAAAGGTGCAATTACAATTTGAGTCTCAAATGCAAAGTAGAATACTACATACACTCACATATATATATATATATATATATATATATATATATGGAGAGGATCAAGTGAGACCATGTCTCTACAGGTGAGACACAATGGACTAATCTCAACCATCCCCACTATTAATCTATGGGTATGATTTAATGGATAAAAATATATTAAAATATTAATTTAATCAATATAAGGGTAGTAGGGTAAAATAACATACAAAGTTAGTTATAAAAATGGAATCAAATCTCTTTCTCTCTCACATCTCCTATTTTCCCAATCTCTCTCTCTCTCTCTCTCTCTCTCTCTCTCTCTCATTCCTCAATTAATCAATAAAATAAAACTGAACTGGAACTCAAAATTACATTTCATGAAAATTACAGGAGAAAATTAAGAAAAATCGGTGCAATATTAGAAATAACGCACAAGGAGTTCGAAAACTAAATATGCAACAAAAACTCAACTAAATATGCATTATCCGAAACTATCTATGCAGCGTAAAAAAAACTAATATATAGTACAATATATCTAACTATCGCAAGACATCATAAACTATGCAACAAAAAATCAACTAACTATGTATTATCTAAAACTATCATCGTTTGTGGAATAACTAAATATGCGATACATTATGTAACATCCATTTTTGTAATTTCCAAAAGCAAACATCCCATTTTCATAACTAAATATACATTATATTATTGAACTATTTTGCGATTGTAAGTATAACTACATATAAAGACGTTATATTCAATTATGTATTGTTTTAAAAAAGCAGTGCCAACAAAATAACTAAATATACATTATTTGATATCTAATTATCGCATTAAAAGAAAGAAATAACTATCTATGTAAAATAAAAATATTTGGAAAGAAAACATGTATTCCTTAAATTATACAAAATTTGGCGTGTTAATTCGACCCATAAAAACTGGGACCACTAATTTGAATTACAAAATTACAATCTTACCTTAAAATTAGCTAAAATTAGGAAAATAATTAAAAAAAACTAAATTAATCACATCTCTTCGTTTTTTAAGATAAATGGGTAAGATGAGCCCACATCTCACTAGGGAGGGTGGTCTCATTTCAACAAATCTATATATATATATATATATATATATATATATGTTATAAAAGATTAATATATTTCTCAATCATGGTATATTTGTATAATTATGAATCGCAATATTTAATTATTTTCAATGGTTTATTGTGGGTATATTAGTCAATTTACTTAATAGCTTAATATATAAAAGGTAAAGAAAAACCGTAGGCCAGTGATTTATCTTATTTCATTTCTTGTTATAGATGTAAGTTGTAAATGATGAGATTTTATGTTGGGAAATTTGTGAAATTGGATATTGAAATGTTGAAGTTATAGGGAGTGTGCAAAACTTAATCGCTTTTAAAAAGTGATTTATTGTGCGGAACTAGTAGTAGTTGAGAATCAAAAGTTGGTAGGTTTGAAAGTAAAATCAAAAGTCGAGAATGTTTGGTGGAAAAGTTATAAAAATATTTATTTGTTTGAAATTCAAACCCGGAACCATAAACAAAAATCTAAAGCGCTCCTATACATGTTTTCAAGGTTGAAGATTGTGAAGTAATCTTCCGCAAGTGCCCCGTTGAAGGAAGATTGCGTAATCTTCAAAGGGAGATTGTGGCATTAATCTCAAAGGTGGTGTTGAAGAAGAGTGTGGTGCTCTTCAAGGTGTTGTAAGTTGAATTTGTATTAATTTTTGGTAATTAATAAAATTCTTTTTCTTTTTGAAATCCATCCAGGATATCCTGGGGTGGTAGAGGATTAGGCCCTAAGGTGGGTTGAACTTCTTAAATCGGCTGATGTGTTGTTTGCATTCGCACCATTATTGTGTGTTTGGCATTTGGTTCAAAAAGAGGGTGAAATCGAGAAGAAAGATGGAATAATCTATTCGCCCTCTAGATTATAAATGGCCTTGGACTTACATTAATTTCATAAAATTGGGTCGTTACAAGTGGTATCGGCGGGGCGGTCACGATTACGGTGAGAGCTCATTTTAGAAAAAAATGTCTTTCAAATATTTTTTAAAAAGATAGTCAAGTGGACATCCACCTAAAGTCGTATCTAAGTGATTTCTCAGTGTATGCATTTTATTATGTCATGCTATTCAACATGTCATTTATATTATCATATTTTAGAATTACATTTATGAATTCAAGTCGTTATTTGTATTAAAAGTATTATTATCCCATCTTTTCATATATTAGACAAAGAACTCCTCGTGTAAAAAGGGAAAAAATTTTTGTTTCCAAAAATTTATTGAGTTACTTAATTCGAGGATGAAATTTTATTAAGAGGGGATAGTATGTAATATCCCAATTTGTTTTAAAAAATAATAGTTAGTTAATTTAGGAGTTATTTTAGGGTTAGATTAGGGGTTATTTTAGGGACTTAGGGGTTAGTTATTAGGGGCTAGTTTAGGTTTAGGGGTTGGAATTAACTACGATAAATATGTGTAATTTCATACACAATTTTACACCACAATTCTAATAACTATAAGTATAAATATTTTTCTACTTCAAATTTCATATATATATATATATATATATATATATTCACATTCACAAGCCTTCTTCAATATTTTCACAAATTCTTTCATTAATTAGTTTGATTTATTAAATCACATATTAATTATATAATTTTATTTAATGTTGAAAGCGAAGGGTCGAGGACTACGACTTTTATTTGTTCATTTCTACATCAAAATATCTTGCGATTATTAAGGTAGGGAATTTCTATATTATTTGTCTTTATTTAATGTTTAGGCTGATTATCACATTTCATTGATTGCAATATATGTGAAAAGAAATAAATTCATATAATAGGGAGCTATGAAAAGGGTCCAGAGATCAAAAATATCTTGGAGTGAACCGCAATGATGCTATATGCACGAATCGCGGTCGAGGAGGAAAGAGGAAATGAATGAATTTACATGTTGTAATTATGTGAAACATTTTTTCACGTTATATTAAATATTGATGATATATCCCTCACTCGAAGGCGAGATGAAGCTCACCCTATAATTATCATTACTTTCGGGTTGAGAATCATCCTCAAGATATGATGTTGTGGATGGGTAGAATAAATCATGATATATTTATATTTTAAATAATTATGATCGGACTAAATTTTAGATTTAAATCTTTAATTTTCCGGTTTATGCTTGGAATAATTTTGGATATTTAATTTGGAAGAATTATAATTGTTATTATCATTATTTTTCTTAAGAATTAAAAATTCTAAATCAACTTTTTTATAATTATTGGCATCACTTTAATTTTATAAATTTGTGTTTTTTCTTAATAATATTTAAATCTTTAATTTCATAAAATTGGATCGTTCTAACCCTAGTCACCAGCCTCCCATCTCTGTACATGTATTTACAATAAGGTAGATTTTTCTTAATTCCCCCATATTCTATGATATATAGCCTTCGTGAATCTACTGCAAATGCATACTTTATTTACATATTTTCAGTACAAGAGCGCACATGCACATACTGTCATATATCTAGGACACTTTAATTTCCTTCTATATTTATACTAATCATTATTAAATAATTTTCAATTGCGAGTACAAGGAAAAATAGGAAGAAGTTATTGACAAAAGACATTTGAGGCTCATATGTATATATATATATATATATATATATATATATACACACAACATAAATATATACTGATTTTGACACTTAACTCCAAAAAGTTGGCATTTAGTGATCAAGTATTGGTTTTATGTTCATTATTTCCTACTTGGAAAAATCGAAAATTTAAAATAAATAGGAAACAATTTGGAGCCTACCATTTATTAAACAGTGCAACCTACCTTTTTTCTCCTTTTCTAGCTAGAACATTGAAAATTTTCTTTTGTTGCATCTGCACTTTATCATATTAAATTAATGTATATAATTTATTTTAAATATATGCATAAATAGAATATTTCACGCTTGATTTTAATATATAAAATATAATAGGAGATGCAACATGTATTAAATAAAAAAGATCAGTACTTCATATTGAATAGCGTCAGTAAACATTTCTATAATGTCGAGTACAATTGCAGATAGGAAAAATATCAATCACAATACTTTATTTTGGGTTAGTACATTTTTTTTCTTTCACTTGTTACTAAGTATGCTTTGTTCCTAAATATTCCTTAATTATCATTATTATTTGGGTTTCCTAGATGCGATGAGCAATGACGTAGCTAAAAAGGTCATACTAGACCTCTGGACCCTTTTTAATTTTATTCCCTTAATTTCATTAATTTTTTAGAAAAAAATTAAGTTAAAAACTAAATAATTTTTTTTTTTTCACTTTTCCATCGACAATGAGTGTGTAGGTTAAGGTAATATAACCAGATGTCTATATAAACTCTAAGTTTCAATTTTTGTAAGTTGCAGCATTTATAATATCATGAATAATCTAAAAGCTTCTCCTCAAAACCAAAAAAAAACCCGAATATAAAACTAAATTGTTGATCGTTTCATTCTATTTATACATTACAAATTAATACAATTCTTGTCCAGCAAATCAAGGAACTTGTTTTTAATAACTCACATTAAGTGAGTTACGTTGTCTCTAGGTGATTTATAGGTTTAGCTGTCTCACTATCTGTTTTTACTTTTTAGGTGCCTAACTAATTAAGCAGCAAGCTAATGGCATTAACCTAGTTGCTAAAGAATCTACATGGCTTGACTTTTATGGCTGTTCTATGTTTTACACTTCTTAGATTAAAGAGCTTTATTTTTTTTGAGGAGGATTAAAGAGCTTTAATTTTTTTGATAATGATGTTCTATATTCCCATACGGCTATTTTCGAAACAATTCCGTCAAGAACGTCATAATTATAAACAACGAGAATGATGGCATGGGCTCTGAGCGCCTTAATATCCTCAACTACCGCTCACAAGGAGTCAGCGTCCCCCAAGTAATTGTCATATGTTGGATTATATCCGCATCGGTAGGGTTCTTTACCAGGATTCAGGTCTTCACTGGCTGCACAAGCTTTGAAGCCTCAATATTAATTCGTTATTGCCCGCCATTTTCCCAGGGGCTCGAACCCTTAACTCTTTTGGAGAAGTAAAGAATTACTTCACCTTGACCAATGGGGGAATCATTGGATTAAGAAGAGAGAGAGAGAGAGAGAGAGAGAGAGAGAGGACAGATAAAAAAGTGTAATTAAGTTATCTCTCCTTTCTTTTCTCAAACCTTAGCTAATTTTCTTCTACACTTCCTCGTTTTTTTCTTCCCATCCTCCTATGAAGGATATGGGATGTAATTTTCATTACTATCATCTCAATAAATTTGTCCACATGGAAATAAGTGATTATATTGATTAATGAGTATGCCTATAATGATTTTGTTAAAGATTGGATGAGTTATTCACCGATAATACGTAACAAAAGCGTCTCCGGATTTCTTTGTTACGTGTTTTGTCTAGCATCTTCGTAAGATGTTCCGATCCCTACGAATTTGTTGGATCTATTTAAATTTAAATTTTTTGTTTTAGATATGTATGGTTTTGCATTGTGTAGACTTCGATTATTTTACTCGATGTTGTCAATTTTAAGTTTATTCTAATGAATGAATGGTATTCATTTGATTCTAAAAAGTGTAATTAAGTTGAATCAGGTTTGTAATAATCGAAAAAGGATCAATTTAAAAGATGATATATAGTAATTCTCCAAGTGTACTTGATTAGGAAAAAAGTGTGCACTAATAAATTTTGAAGAGGTGAATTGCTTTTAATCGATTACACGTGAAAATATTGTCCTTATCTGAAAAGATGTTGAAAAGTTGTTTTACCCTACATTATAATTTTTAGTATTTACATTTTTGTATATCTAAGCACTAAGGACTTAAATATAGTAAATTGACAACATTTTTTCTTAAATTGGAAAAATTGAATTTCTTTTTCATGTAAGAAGCACGTAAGATTTTCTACTGTAAAACTTATTATAGGTTTATTGTAATGTAAAGATTATTACTAATGAATTTGAAGAGAGTGACACTATTTTATTTGTTTCTTAACGGATTACCCATAAATTATCGTCCTTATTTAAAAAAGTGACTGTGAAGTTATTTTACCCTGCGTTTTTAATTTTATTATTTGTAGTATTTTTATATCTAAGCACTAAGGACATTAATATAGTAAATTAATAGCGTAGCC